>BPLR01006734.1:0-28895 GCA_021605095.1 Caerostris extrusa
ATTAATCAATCACTATATACTTAAATAATAATTATATAAAAGCTCACATGCAGAAAATGCATTTGACATATGTATTGAGGTTTCAGAACAAAAAATAGCTCAAAAGTGTGGGTATACATAATCAACACTTGAACTTTGCATAATATTTTTTATATTTAAAAAAATGAATAGCAGATGATTATTCTCTGCATACAATATAATAAATTTTTAATGGCGTTTATAAATCATTCATTTCCATGGACTCGCCACATTATTCCATGTTGATGGTAAATTTCTAACTGAACGGCTGAATTCTCACACATCTTCAGCACAAGACGTGCATCTAACCTTGTTGTTGCCGCCACGGGACCAGCAGCGTGATGTGTAGGAGTACGTCAGGTGTAGGGGGGTTGCAAATAATATCGATAAATGAGTCTCCTGTATCATTAATGAACAGGCGTCCAAATCGATTGCTTTTTTCTTCAGGGCTGATAAACGGTTCTTCTGGAGAAAGAGTTAATTAGTGATGGGGAACATCACGGTAATTTTTTGCTTCATGGAGCGCCCTGAGTTTGTTTTTGCTGTAGCCCTTAAATCAACAGCGTTCGGCCGAGCGTGAGAGAGGCTCGTGGGTTTCGCGCTCTCGCCTCCCTTTGTCTTCGTTGAGGATGAGCCACAAATTCATCACCTCTTGTTTACTGGTCGTCCTCCAGTCTGGAGTAGGTGATTTAAAGGAAATTTCAGTATCAAAGTATTATTATAAGGTGTAACTCAAGTGGGGTCTGATGGCTGGTGACTGGCGTTCGGTGCCACAGATTTCGGATTCGAGTCACGGCAGTGCCATAGGTGTTTGTAGTGGTTTGGAATCCACTTTAAACGTAGGTCGGTCTAATATGTTCCAGTATACTACACCACACTACATCCTAGAGCCTAGAGCTGAGTTGTCCTTTTTAGTTTGAGTGATGATGTGTGAGAGTCGATTGAGTTCTGTGACGCTCTACAGTCATATGAGACCAGCATCTACGTATCAAGTGGATTCGAACCACTACAAACATCCATGGCGCCGCCAGATTCGAACCCAAAAAATGGTTCGAGCGCCAGAACGCTATCTACTTGGCCATCAGGCCCCAATATGACTGTATATGGCGCGTTCGTGCGTGATAACCGCCCTTAAAAAACATGTCCTGCCTCGAGAATTCCCAGACAAACTGTCTTGGCCCCACCATGGGGCTGTTATTGCGCCAATGAGAAAGAATAATGTCAGATACAGCTATGATGATAAAATGTCTACGTTAAATATGTTAGACATTAATTTGTGGTACGTTAATACGTTACATATGTGATACGTTACATATGTTGCACGTTAATACGTTAAATATGCCATTGTATATTAAATATATTAACTTTATACTTTAATATGTTGTACGTCGTACGTTAAGTATGTAAATAGATGGAGTGAATCTTGAGGTAAATTTTATTTTGATATTTCCCCAATTGTATTGATTCATGGTACAATATTTACGTGCGTAACTAGCGAGCAGGAGGGGTTAAATTCGAATCAACTGATGGCATGCGTGATTCAGTGCTCAGAAATGAGGCTTACAGTAAATTACAGTTACAGTGTAAAGGGGACTTGTATCTGTTGTCTGTGTGCGTGATACTAGTTTACAGGGTTTTCATCTTACATAAAAGAAGATGGCATTTATCACTGAAAGTCCTCCCGGAAGGCAATGTCCGTCGGTGGGTGTTCGTAACATACTTAAATGGAACTCTCGATGTTCAACAAAGAAAAATAGGGTGGCCCAAGAGGATTATTGTGGTTGATTGTTATTATTGCCCCTTGATTATTGTGGCAATATCTGCAAGCCCTGCTTTGAAATCAAGTAGATACGATTTTGATTGTAATAAGTTGTACATACATACAATTTACACATTTTCATTAATTAATACATACATTGTATTATAATTGTAATAATCATAATAACATAATTGTAAGTAATACATTGTCTCATATTAACAACTGTCTAGTGCCCGTTTGAACTTATTCTCAAATATAAGACTCTTTGGTGGCATTCTCTCTACAATCTGGCTTTGAAATCAGTAGATTCGATTTTGATTGTAATACATACAATGTGTTGCATACAACATTGCACATATATACAATGTGTTGTATACAACACTGTACATACAGGCAATGTGTTGTATACAACACTGCACATACAGGCAATGTGTTGATTACAACACTGCACAGCCCCAGGCAATTTGTTGATTACAACACTGCACATACAGGCAATTTGTTGATTACAGCACTGCACATACAGGCAATTTGTTGATTACAACTGCACATACAGGCAATTTGTTGATTACAACACACTGCACATACAGGCAATTTGTTGATTACAACACTGCACATACGAAGGCAATTTGTTGATTACAACACTGCACATACAGGCAATTTGTTGATTACAACACTGCACATACAGGCAATGTGTTGATTACAACACTGCACATACAGGCAATTTGTTGATTACAACACTGCACATACAGGCAATGTGTTGATTACAACACTGCACATACAGGCAATTTGTTGATTACAACACTGCAACATACAGGCAATTTGTTGATTACACACTGCACATACAGGCAATTTGTTGATTACAACACTGCATACATACAGGCAATGTGTTGATTACAACACTGCACATACAGGCAATTTGTTGATTACAACACTGCACATACAGGCAATGTGTTGATTACAACACTGCACATACAGGCAATTTGTTGATTACAACACTGCACATACAGGCAATTTGTTGATTACAACACTGCACATACAGGCAATGTGTTGATTACAACACTGCACATACAGGCAATTTGTTGATTACAACACTGCACATACAGGCAATTTGTTGATTACAACACTGCACATACAGGCAATTTGTTGATTACAACACTGCACATACAGGCAATTTGTTGATTACAACACTGCACATACAGGCAATTTGTTGATTACAACACTGCACATACAGGCAATTTGTTGATTACAACACTGCACATACAGGCAATTTGTTTGATTTACAATACACTGCACATACAGATACAGTTTTGTTGATTACACAACACTGCACATACAGGCAATTTGTTGATTACAACACTGCACATACAAACAATTTGTTGATTACTTTTTCTGCACATACAGGCAATTTGTTGATTACAACACTGCACATACAGGCATTTTGTTGATTACAACACTGCACATACAGGCAATTTGTTGATTACAACACTGCACATACAGGCAATTTGTTGATTACAACACTGCACATACAGGCAATTTGTTGGTTACAACACTGCACATACAGGCAATTTGTTGATTACAACACTGCACATACAGGCAATTTGTTGATTACAACACTGCACATACAGGCAATTTGTTGATTACAACACTGCACATACAGGCAATTTGATTACAACACTGCACACATACAAGGCAATGTGTTGATTACAACACTGCACATACAGGCAATGTGTTGATTACAACACTGCACATACAGGCAATTTGTTGATTACAACACTGCACATACAGGCAATTTGTTGATTATTTACTGCACATACAGGCAATTTGTTGATTACAACACTGCACATACAGGCAATTTGTTGATTACAACACTGCACATACGGCAGCAATTTGTTTGATTACAACACTGCACATACAGGCAATTTGTTGATTACAACACTGCACATACAGGCAATTTGTTGATTACAACACTGCACATACAGGCAATTTGTTGATTACACAACACTGCACATACAGGCAATTTGTTGATTACAACCTGCACATACAGGCAATTTGTTGATTACAACACTGCTGTATTACAGGCAATTTGTTGATTACAACACTGCACATACTTTGGGCAATGTGTTGAGTTACAACACTTTTCACACATACAGGCAATTTGTTGATTACAACACTGCACATACAGGCAATTTGTTGATTAACAACCTGCACATACAGGCAATTTGTTGATTACAACACACTGCACATACAGGCAATGTGTTGATTACAACCACCTGCACATACAGGCAATGTGTTGATTACAACACTGCACATACAGGCAATTGTTGATTACAACACTGCACATACAGGCAATTTGTTGATTACAACACTGCATACAGGCAATTTGTTGATTACAACACTGCACATACAGGCAATGTGTTGATTACAACACTGCACATACAAGGCAATTTGTTGATTACAACACTGCACATACCAGGCAATTTGTTGATTACAACACTGCACATACAGGCAATTTGTTGATTACAACACTGCACATACAGACAATGTTGATTACAACACTGCACATACAGGCAATGTGTTGATTACAACACTGCACATACAGGCAATTTGTTGATTACAACACTGCACATACAGACATTTGTTGATTTAAGTTACTTCACATACCTAGGCAATGTGTTGATTACTGCAACTGCGCATACGAGGCAATGTGTTGATTACAACACTGCACATACGAGCCCAATGTGTTGGTTTTTCTTTTACAGCCCGAACAATGTGTTGATTACAAGCACTGCATACAGGGAATTTGTTGATTACAACACTGCACATACAGGCAATTTGTTGATTACAACACTGCTTACAGAAAAGGCAATTTGTTAGTTACAACTTTTGCACATACAGGCAATGTGTTAGTTGTTTACAACACTGCACATACAGGCAATGTGTTGATTACAACACTGCACATACAGGCAATTTGTTGATTACAACACTGCACATACAAGGCAATTTGTTTGATTACAACACTGCACATACAGGCAATTTGTTGATTACAACACTGCACATACAGGCAATTTGTTGATTACAACACTGCACATACAGGCAATTTGTTGATTACAACACTGCACATACAGGCAATTTGTTGATTACAACTGCACATACAGGCAATTTGTTGATTACAACACTGCACATACAGGCAATTTGTTGATTACAACACTGCACATACAGGCAATGTGTTGATTACAACCTGCACATACAGGCAATTTGTTGATTACAACACTGCACATACAGGCAATGTGTTGATTACAACCTGCACATACAGGCAATTTGTTGATTACAAACACTGCACACCACAGGCAATTTGTTGATTACAACACTGCACATACAGGCAATTTGTTGTATACAACACTGTATATAGGCAACTTATTTGTATACAACACTGTACATACCTGCAATTTGTTGTATACAACACTGTACATGATGCAACTTGTTGTATATAACATTGTACATTCACTACGATTTTGTAATACATTGTCTCATATTGACCACTAAAGTCCTTGAAATTATTCTCCAAATATCACACACTAAGGCGGGGAAATGAAAGGTTCAAATCCTCCCTACAAAGCAATTCAAAGCTTCTAATTTCTTCCCCACCACACTAGGGGTATTTTGATTTGATGTTGGATTCTGAAATCATAACTATATCAATAATTTGAGGTATTTATATTTATCAAATTTTCCAGTAAAACTACAACCTAGCCCCGTTAAAAGAAAATACCTGTCTCGAAATCTGCCAGTAAGCAGACGGTTTTGGCCCGCCGTGGATCTATTGCGTCAATGAAGAAGATATACATATGTATATTGTTAATTTTTTGTTTCATTATTAAATTGTTTTAAAAAGAACAGAAAGTCATAAAAAAATCCTTATCTCTTTCTTCACTTTAAAAAACCTTCTTGGAAGCTGTAATAAAAAACAAATAACCATTAACCATTGCATTTAATTTGTGTAAGAATTGAGAACGATTATGACAACAGATTACATATAATACGGACCCATAATAAAAGTAAGTTTACTCTACATCTATTTACTATTATGTGATTATTGTCACTTATTAATATTCTTATGTTTCATTTTAACATATCCATACGAATATTCATTTCGAGTCACTCAACTGAATTGAAGCGTCTAGTGTTTAAAATAATCAGTGTTTTATTTTCACAGCTTGTTATTCTGTTACATCTTGATCTGACTGCTCGCAGTAAGAATCAATTTTAATTATCTTATCAATTATCTTTTGGTTTTCAATTTATACTTTTGTTCTTTTCATGCACACACACACACACACTTATTTATGTCTTCTTCATTGGTGCAACAGCCCCATGGTTACTGGCAGATTTTCGAGCCAGGAGATTTCTTTAGGGATAAAGCTGTCAGCAATACGCCCAACGATCTACAGTCATATTAGACCGGGATTACGGATTAAATAATATATTAAATTATACATAAATTACATATTAATAATAGAGTGGGATAATACGGATTAAATAACACATTGATTTATGTATAAATTATATATTAAACGCACCTACAGTTTAAAGTGGATTCTGACTACACTACAAACATCCGTGGCACCGCTGGTACTCGAACCTGAAACCTGTTGCAAAGAGCACCAGTCACTCTGTCATCGAACAGATATATATATTATTAATTTTTGATTGAGTTTCTTAAAAAAGAACTAAAAGTAATTATAAAAAAATCAATCTATTTCTTCACTTTAAAAACTCGATCTTTGAAAGAAGCAATAAAAAAAAATGAACAATTATATTTAATTTGCCGGAATTGAGAACAAATATGACAGCAAATTATATACAACATCTACTCGTAATGAAAGTAGAAGCATACTATTTGACTATTTACTATTATGCGATTATTGTCACTTATTAATATTCTTATGCTCCATTTTTACATATCAATTCGAATACCCGTTTCCGAATCACTCAACTGAATTGAAGCGTCCAGCGTTTAAAATAATCACTGCCATTTTATTTTTCACAGCTTGTTATTCTGTTACATCCTGATCTCACTGTAAAAATGAACAGAACATGACGGTTCCCTTTGAAAATCATCCAGTCGTAAAGCGAGCTGGACAAGTTACGAGTAGACAAATAACAATTAAAACCCAAAATTGTAACATCCCTTCTTTTTTTTGTTTGCTTATTATCTTCATACGTGATGAAAATGTTAAGAAATCATTTTATTGATCGTCGACCGGCTGGATCCTGCATTTTTACTTTTTCAGAATCTGGACGGAGAATCGTCTAATGAAGTCTTTACTTTAATTAAATCTCTTCCAGCTTGGTATTAATGGCTAATTATTATTTTTATGCGCTCAGACTGACATCGACTTCCTCATATTTTTTTTTTTTTGCACCGGAAAGATTTGTCAGACAACTTTCAAAGCAGGAATATTTTCTGCCCTATTGAGAAATAAAGAAACTTGTCTTTAATCGATATGGGTTTACATAGATTTGTTAGATAACGAATGGTTTATTTTATGTGTACTATGAGATCATTCATGACGTGGCTTTTTTTCAATGCCAATTAATATCGACAGTTTATTGAATTTGAAAATTAGAATTGAATTTGAATTGAAAATTAGAATCATGATGGGTAATTCCATGAATACAATCACGTGATTTCAGGACGTTAGTTAGTGTACAGTGTCAGTTTGACTTTGAAAACTCTCCCACTAATAAAAATTTATCAAAAACAAATTAAATACAATTTTAATACTTTTTCTTCATTGTCGCAGCAAGCACCATGATCGGTCAAAGCCATCTGCCTACTGCCAGATTTCGAGACAGGAGATGTTTTCTTTTTTTACGGGGTAGGGTTGTCAGTTCAACGGTTTCACGGTTACAGCCCTACACTCAACGGTTTCAATCACATTAGACAGGGGGACTGATGGCCGAGTGGCTGGCGATCTGGCGTTTGGTAGCACAGGTTTCGGGTTCGAGTCCCATGGATATGTAGTTGTTCGAAACCCACTTTATGCCATAGGTCCTGATCTCATATGACCGTAGAGCATCACATCACTTCTCAACGACAACATTCAAAACTATAAAGGGGCAACTCAGCTCTAGGCACATTGATGTGATGTGATGTGGTATGGTGTGGTGTGGTGTGGTGTAGTAATAGTAGTCATATTAGACCGGAACCTGCGAATGGATTCCGAACCACTACTAACATCCATGGCACCGCCGGGATTTGAAGCCGAAATCTGGGACACCAAGCACCAGAGCGCTAGACATTCGACCACCAGGTTCCAAAATTTATAAAACTTACTACTGATGCCTTACAATAAGAATGAATAGACACGAACAGAACATGACTGTTCCTTTGAAAGTCGTAAAGCGAGCTGGACAAGTTACGAGTAGGTAAATAACAATTAAAACCCAAAATTGTAACATCCCCTTCTTTTTTGTTTACTTATTACCTTCATACGTGATGAGAATGTTAAGAAATCGTTTTATTGATCCACGACCGGCTGGATCCTGTACGGAATTACTCATTTTTTACTTTTTGCGAATCTGGACGGAGAATCGTCTAATGAAGTCTTTACTTTAATTAAATCTCTTTCAGCCTAGGTATTAATGGCTAATTATTATTTTTATGCGCTCAGACTGACATCGACTTCCTCATATTGTATTTTTTTTTTTTTTTTGCACTGGAAATATTTGTCAAGACAACTTTCAAAGCAGAAAATTTCCGCCCTATTGGAGAAATAAAGAAACTTGTCTTTAATCGATATATGCTTTACATAGATTTGTTAGATGTCTAGAATGATTTATTGTATGCGTAGTATGAGATCATAATTTGGGACGTGGGCTTTTCAATGACAGCTACTATGGATAGTTTCTTAAAGGTTTTGCAATAGCTGTGTAAAAAAAGTGGTGAGGAATTTAAATTGAAAATTAGATTGGCATTATGGGTTTGGTTTTCTATACGATCATCTTGTGACATTTTGACTAAATAGACTGGGACCTACAGTTTAACGTGGTTTTCGAACCTCTAGTAAAAATTTGTCAACCGCCAAATTAAATGCAGCCTGTTTAGAACTACTTCTTGGTTAATTCCTTTAATACAATCCCTTTATGGCGTCATTTCATGCTTACAATGTCAGCTTAAATCCAAATTTTGAAAGCTCTTTAACCACTAATAAAATTTGTCGAAAACAAATTAAATAAAATTTCCTACTTATTCTTCATAGGCGGAACAGCTCCATGGTGGGCTACTGGCAGATTTCGAGACAGGAGATGTTTTTCGGATTTTTTATATGAAGATATTATTGTCAGGCCCTCTCATATGAAATATATAAAATATGTACAATCTTTTTAGTAGAAATTTAATTTTTTCTGCAGTAAACAATGATTATCAAATTAAAAATTAATTTCACAGCTCAAAACAAAAATGTGGATACAGAATATAGATTTAAAATGTAAAAATGATATTGTCATCATCATCATTGGCTCCATGATGGACCAAGGCCATCTGCTTACTGGCAGGTTTCGAGACTCGGTATGTTTTCTTCATGGTAGTGTTGTCAGCCCTGCGTCCAACGTTCTGCAGAAAGTAGTAGACTGGGACCTAACAATTAAAAAGTGATTCCGAACCTTTTTTTTGTTCAATTACCTTCATGGCCGTGCTGAAAATTCAAAGCCGAAATTTAAAGCACAGTGCACCAACATTACTTATTTTTACTTTTTACGAATCTGGATGGAGAATCGTCTAATGAAGTCCTTACTTTAATTAAATCTCTTCCAGCCTAGGTATTAATGGTTAATTATTATTTTTATGCGCTCAGACTGACATCGACTTCCTCATGTTGTTTTTTTTTTACACCGGAAAGATTTGTCAGACAACTTTCAAAGCAGGTAAATTTCCGCCCTATTGGAGAAATAAAGAAACTTGTCTTTAATCGTGATGGGTTTACGTAGATTTGTTAGATGACTAGAATGGTTTATTTTATACTGTAGTACTGAGATCATAATTGATATGGGCTTTTTCAATGTTTGTTACTATGGACAGTTTCATAAAGGCTCTGCAATAGTTTTGGCAAAAAAGTGGGGAAGGATTTTTTTATTAAAAATTAGAAGCATTATGGGTAATTTCTTTCAATACATTCACGTAATTTTATGACTGAATGTATAGCTCAGTTCATGTTGATATTATCATCATCATTATTGGCGCAACAACCCCAAGGTGAGCCAAAGACCATCTGCTTACTGCAGAGTTTAAGACAGAAAGATGTTTTTTTTTTACGAGATAGGGTTGTCAGCCCTACGTCCAATGCACATATTATCATTTCATGTTAGACCGGGACCTAATGTTTAAAGCGAATTGCGAACAACTACCAAACATCCATGTTATCGTCAAGATTCGAAAATGAAGCCTGGCACCACTTCTTTTAATGCAATCATTGTGTCACCTGCCAAAAATAAAGAATTTGTCAAAGAAAATTAAAAGCATTATGGGTAATTTCTTTTTCAATCACGCAAATACCCCATTATGACGTCAGTACGTGTACTATGGCATTTGACAGTTTGACTCCTTTTTTTTTGAAATTGTAAGCTGCCCAATCTATGGAAGAAATGTAAAAAACATGAATAAACAATTTTTTAATTAGAATTTTAGGCCGTTTTTACTTTTTTGAGGTAAACGATGTTTTCAAATTTAAAATAAATTTTACAACGACAAAACGAAAAAGGATTACAGAATGTCGATTTTAAAATGTAAAAATTATATTACCATCGTCATCATA
The DNA here is from genome assembly GCA_021605095.1 of Caerostris extrusa. Lineage (NCBI taxonomy): Eukaryota > Metazoa > Arthropoda > Arachnida > Araneae > Araneidae > Caerostris > Caerostris extrusa. The sequence goes on from BPLR01006734.1 coordinate 10,591, forward strand.
ATTGGCGCAACAGGCCCGTGATGAACCAAGGCCATCTGCTCGCTGGCAGGTTTCGAGACTCGGTATGTTTTCTTTTCTTTTTTTTTTTTTTTTTTTGCAAGGTAGTGCTGTCAGTCCTACGTCCAACGATCTCAGTCATATTTGACCAGGATCTACGAGTTCGCCACAGGGTTCGCCAGAAACTGGTTGACTGGTTGAATGTATGGTTAAATATTGAGAAATAAATAAAATAAAATATTATAATAATAAAATATTAAAATATAATATTGAAATCATATGGGAGAAAATCTGTAAAACTTCTGATCGGTGCAAGATGTTTAGCACACATTATCACAATCGCCATCGGTTCTCATCAACAAGCGCACATTATCATAGAGTTATGAATCGGGCAATTCCTGTTTAATTTTTGGTTAAAATTTTTGTTGTTCACTAATTCACGGGTGATTTTGTTTTGATGTTTGGAAAAATATTGATATTGGAAAAAAAAGAATAAAATAATTATTTATGTGTGCTTTAATTAATGCACACCAAAAAATTGCATGACATGAATACAGGTATTCTCATTATTTCTTTCAAACCACAATCATCTTAGAAACCAAAACCAACATATATTTTTATAATTAATATGAATAGAAACATTTCTTCAAACAAAAATGCACAAATGAAATGTACTTATGCTTATAAGGCATTGTTCATAACATCCAAAAAAATAAGTGATTTTTATCACAAGAATTTTGCTGAATTTAACTCTCTCATTATTATGAAATTACTTTATTTCACAATTATGCAGAACAATAATTTCTTTTATTAAAAAACATATTTTTATACACATCACATATTTTATCACCTGATTTTCATAATTTTTTTAAAAATCAACAAAAATTTTAAAAAAACTATGTTAGTCTTAATTGTAAAAAATTACATATCAAAACGCGAAACATATATTTTCTTGCATGTTTTCACTTAAGTGTATGACAAAATAAATTCTTCTAAATCAGGAAAGATCAAAGGAAACTAAAACAAAAGAAAAATTAATTATATTTCTGTTGAGAAATAATTTATTACAACAAGTCATCAAAAGCCAAATCTGAAAAAAAAAAAAAAAAAAAATCAAAACCAAAAACAAATTGTGAAACTTTTATGAAAAGTATTACATCAAAAATGAGATGAAGGCGAAAATGTTTTGCGTATAGAAAAACATCTGAAGGTATACTCTACTGAAAACAAATGTAAAAAGTTTATCAATTTTTTATACCATCTCAACAACTGTAAGCAATAACACAAAAGACGAAAGCCAAATAAGAAATGACTAATTACAAACAGTTAAAAAAAATGCAGAAAACAAAACGGAAACTTTCATTAATTCCGCAAAACACACAAGGCAAAAGACAGCAAGAGCTAGTATATATATAAGAAGCTTGGAGATTTGTTGAAAAAAATAATAATAAATAAATCAAAAAAATTACGGTGAATACTAAAAATTTCACACTGGTATTAACCTCCAGAGAGATTTAAAAATGTTAGGAGGTTTAAATATTAGGTATATGTGGTATTTTTGTCTTTTATTTGTGGCTTTTGCTAAGTACTCTTTGCAACAGAGCCTGGAGATTTAAAACCAAACCTTAATACCAAGCTTTCAAACCAACGGGTAAAAAAAGAAAAAAAAATTAAACAACAAAGCTGAAAATGTGGGATAAAAGCGTATTTATTATTTCTGTCTCCAATCTCTTGTGGATTTTAGATTATTTGAAGATGATACGTTGATTTAAAAATAAAGATTTTAACTATTTTCACCGCTGGGTACGAACAACAACATCCTAGTCTTTTAAATTTATTCTTACAGAGCTTATGTGTATGCAAAAAGAAAAAGAGAAAATAATAATGAAGAAGCAAAAAAATGAAAAGGAAAAGAAAGAAAAACACGCCCGCCATATTGAATTCCCAGTGGTAATTATTTTGGAATGCTTGATGATGATAAATAAAAAAAAAAGATTGGTAAAAATACTACTGCCACTTTAAAGATTTAGCTCTTGAATATATTATTTTGATAAGGAACTGTATGACATGAAACAAAATGGATTTCCTTAGAGACAGCAACGTCTTTTTCTATGTCGCTCTGTGTAGCAGTTTTTTTTTTTTTTTTCATTTTTTTCTGGAAGCGTCAGTTCTGTTTTGTGAGCATATTAACAATCACAAGGTTTGCCAAGGTGCATTTTTTTGATCTTCCAGCTACTAAATGGTTGTTAAAAACTGATTACTAACAGCAAAAGCTGCTCCTTCAATCTGAATCATTGAATCAGGTTTTCTAATGAATACGATATTTTTTTATCGTGCGGTACCGGAGTACTGGGAAGATCCGGTACAACTGGGAATTCAATTTTCCGAGTTGGTACAACGTAGGTTACCACCAGAACGCGAGGCTTTGTCTTTATTTTTCGTAAATTAGAATTTTTCTTCTTTTCTCTGGTGGTTTGAGTAATTTAACATTTTATGTCGCTATTATATCGAAAAGCCATATCTGGAATAGAAGCGAAAAATACCACATTATGTAATAAATCCTCTCTTTTCACTGAAAATTGGTAACCAAATATATGGTTGATATTAAATGTGTGTTCTTCAGTTATATCTGTTAATAATAAGTCTTAGTCATTTGTTATTTATAAAATTTTTTTGTACAAAAAATAATGTGCTTTGGTATTTATCTTAATCATTAGATATTTATATAATTATTTTTATATAAAAAATAACGTGCATTAATATTTATTCTTTTTTAATTTAACTTTTGCGGTAAATATACTAATTTTTAAAACTAGGGAAAAAAAAGTATTACATTAAAATGTCGTGGTAATGTCGTGTAAATGTTCCTATAAGAAAAGTAAAATAAAAAATAACATCAAAATTTAATTATTAATTAAAAAAATCTTATTTTTTTTTTTCAAACTATTCTTTATATTTTAAATTCTATTTTATATCAAATTCTATATCAAGTCTATTTTAAATAATTCTATTATTTGTAATATTGGGGCCTGAATAGCTGAGTGTCTAGCGTTCTGGCGCTCGGTGCCACAGGGTTCCAGGCCCGGTGGTGCCATGGATGTTTGTAATAATTTGGAATCCACTTTAAACAGTAGGTCCTGGTCTCATATGACTGTATAGCATAATCAGATTTCTCACTCACATCATTCCCAAAATTTAAAGCTACAATTCAGCAAAGGGATGTGTGGTGTAGTAGTAGTAGTAGTAGTCTCATATGACTGAATATAGTAGTAGTGTAGGGCTGACAAACCTACCTAGTAAAAAAATAAAACTAAAACATCACCTGTCTTTAAATCTGCCAGTAGACAGAGGGCCTTATCCACCATGGACTGGTACGTCAATGAAGGAGAACATGACGTAGTTTTCCTCAATTTCAAATAGGTTTTTCTTAATGTTCGGAAAAAAGAAATACGGATATTGGTAAAAAGAATAAAACGGTAACTTATTTGTGCTTTAACTAATGCACAGAAATTATCACATGTCTTGAAAACATATATTCTCATTATTACTTTGCAACCATAATCATCTTCGAAACCGATACGCAATTATTCTACACACATATTATACGCAAAAACACACTTTACTTCACAATTACAGAGAATAATAATTTGTTTTTAAATAAACATATTTTCATATGCATCACATATTTTTATCACATCAGCACATGATTTTGATACTTTTTTTTTAATTAATATAAAACGCAAAATTTCTTCAAACAAAAATTCACAAATGATATATACTTTTCTGATATTTATGTTTATAAGACATTGTTCATTACGTCAAAACATAATTAGAGATTTTTATCAAAAAGTATTTTGCTGAATTTTAAATCTTTCATTATTCTGAAGTTACTTTATTCACAATTATGATGAACAATAATTTCTTTTTTGTTTAAAAAAATATTTTTATATACATTACATATTTTTATCACGCCTTATGGTTGTGGTAACTTTTTTATTAAAACAAAGCAAAATATAAAAACTAAGTAGACAATTTGAAAAAACATTGTATATCAAAATGCGAAAGATATACTTTTCTGCAGGTTTTCATTTTAGTGAATGTCAAAATAAATGTTGAGCTCACTTAAATCAAGCAAGATCAAAGGAAATGATAGAAAAAAGACAAAAAATTATATTTCTGTTGAAAAATTATTTATTACAACAAGTCATCAAAAGCCAAATGTAAAAAAAACTAAAAATAAATTGTGAACATTTTATGTAAAGTATTACATCAAAAAGGAGATCTTAGGTGAAAAATGTTGCGCATAGAAAAACATCTGAAAGTATGTTCTACTAAAATAGACGAAGAAAACAAATGTAAAATGATTATCAATTTTTTTATATCTCAACAACTGTAAGCAATAACACAAAAGACGGAAGCCAAGTAAGAAATGTCTAATTACAAACAGTTAAAAAATGCAGAAAACAAAACGGAAACTTTCGTTAATTCCGCAAAACACACTAAGGCAAAAGACAGGAAGAGCTAATATATATAAGAAGCTTTTGAGATTTGTTGAAAAAAATGATAACAAATAAATAAATTAAAAATTACAGTGAATACTAAAAATTTCACCACTGGTATTAACCTCAGAGAGATTTAAAAATGTTAGGAGGTTTAATATTAGGTATATGTGGTATTTTTGTCTTTTCATTTGTGGCTTTTGCTAAGTACTCTTTTGCAACAAAGCCTGGAGATTTAAACCAAACCTTAATACCAAGCTTTCAAATCAACGGGTAAAAAAAAAAAAAAATTAAAAAACAAAGCTGAAAATGTGGGATAAAAGCGTATTTATTATTTCTGGACTCTTCCCATTAAATCTTTTGTGGAATTTAGAATATTTGAAGATGATACGTTGATTTAAAAATAAGATTTTAACTATTTTCACCGCTGGTACGAACGACAACATCCTAGTCTTTTAAATTTATTCTTGGAGAGCTTATGTGTGCAAAAAGAAAAGAGAAAAAATAATAATAATGAAAAAAATAAGAAAAAAAAAAAAAGAAAGAAAGACACGCCCGCCATATTGAATTCCCTGTGGTAATTATTTTGGAATGCATGATGATGATGTTGATGATGATAAATAAAAAAAAAAAAAAAAAAAAAAGGTTGATAAAAATACTACCGCCGCTTTAAAAATCTAGCTCTTGAATATATTATTTTGATAAGGAACTGTATGACATGAAACAAAATGCATTTCCTTAGGGACAGCAACGTCTTTTCTATGTCTATCTGTGTAGTAGTTTTTTTTCATTTTTTTTTTCAGCAAGCGTCAGTTCTGTTTTGTGAGCATATTAACAATCACAAGGTTTGCCAAGGTGCATTTTTTTAATCTTCCAGCTACTAAATGGTTGTTAAAAAACTGATTACTAAGTAGCAAAAGCTGCACCTGCAATCTGAATCATTGAATCAGGTTTTCTAATGAATACGATATTTATTTTTATCGTGTGGGTACCGGAGTACTGGGAAGATCCGGTACAACTGGGAATTCAATTTTCCGAGTTGGTACATGGTAGGTTACCACCAGAACGCGAAGCTTTGTCTTTTTTTTTTTCGTAAATTAGAATTTTCTTCCTGACTCTGGTGGTTTGAGTAATTTAACATTTTATGTCGCTATTATATCGAAGAGCCATATCTCATATGCAAACGAAAAATACCACATAATGTAATAAATCCTCTCTTTCTTCTGAAAAATTCGTGAGCAAATATATGTTTGATAGTAAATGCGTGTTATATCTGTTAATAATAAATCTTAATCATTAGTTTTTTATATAATTATTTTTATTTAAAAAAGAAAGAATGTGCTTTACTATTTATCATTTATTAAATTAGCTTTTGCGGTAAATACACTAATTTTTAAAACTAGTGAAAAAGTATTACATTATCGTGTTTCTGTCTTGTAAATGTTCTTATAAAAAATATGCAAAATAAAAAATAAACAAAAATATAATTAATTAATTTCAAAAATGTTATTTTTTTTTCTAACTATTCTATTTTATAAACTTATCTATTTCAAACCATTTCTGATTTCGAGACTATGGTAAATAATTCTGTTGTTATAAAATATTGGCGCCTGAGCCAATTGGCTACCGCTCTGGCCTTTGGTACCACAGGCTCCAAATTCGTATCCTGTCCGTGTCATGTACGTTTGCTAGTGGTTCGGAATCCACTTTAAGCTGCAGGTCTGGGTCTGTTTAGCCTACGTGCGTACAACATGACCGTAAAGCGACAAACCAAACCAAATCTCATCTACTTGCTCACATTATCACTGAGCTATGAATCCGACATTTCTGTTTATTTTTTATCTAAATTTTATGTTGTTTATGATTGATTGTTGATTTTGTTTGATGTTTGGAAAAATGTGGATATTGGTAAAAAAGAATAAAATAATAATTTATTTGTGCTTTAAATAATACAGAGAAAAAAATGACATGACTTGAATAAAGATATTGTAATTATTTCTTTCAGACTATAATCAACTTAGAAACCAAATCACATATGCCATTTTTAATTAATGGAAGGAAACATTTCTTCAAACAAAAATGCACAAATGAAATGTACTTATGCTTATAAGACACTGCATAACATCAAAAAAAATAAGATTTTTATCGAAAGAATTTTACTGAATTTTTAACTCTTTCATTAATATGAAGTTACTTTACTTCCCAATTATACACAGCAATAATTTTTAAAAAACCACATTTTCATGTAGATTACATATTATTATCACGCTTTATGAATGTGATAACCTTTTTAAAAACACAACAAAATATAAAACTATGTAGTTTTAACTGTAAAAAATTGCGTATCAAAACGTGAAAGATATATTTTTTTGCAGGTTTTCACTTAAGTGCATGACAAAATAAATTTATCTAATTCAAACAAAATCAACGGATACGAAAGAAAATTAAGAAAAATATTATATTTCTGTTGAGAAATAATTTATTACAACAAATCAGCAAAAAGCCAAATGTGAAAGAAAAAATCATAACCAAAAACAAATTGTGAACCTTTTATGAAAAGTATTACATCAAAAATGAGATCTAGGGCGAAAATTGTTTGCACATAGAAAAACATCTGAACGTATACTCTATTGAAATAGACGACGAAAACAAATGTAAAATGCTTATAAATTTTTTACACCATCGTAACAATAATAACACAAAAGACGAAAGCCAAGTAAGAAATGACTAATTACAAACAGTTAAAAAATGCAGAAAACAAAACGGAAAAATTTTATTAATTCCACAAAACACACCAGGCAAAAAGACAGCAAGAGATAATATATATAAGAAGATTGGACATTTGTTGAAAAAAAAATTAATAAATAAAAAAATTGCAGAGAACACTAAAATCTTTACCACTGGTATTAACCTCCAGAGAGATTTAAAAATGTTAGGAGGTTTAAATATTAGGTATATGTGGTATTTTTGTCTTTTTATTTGTGGATTTTGCTAAGTACTCTTTGCAACAGAGCCTGGAGATTTAAAACCAAACCTTAATACCAAGCTTTCAAATCAGCAAGTAAAAAAAAAATTAAACAACAAAGCTGAAAATGTGGGATAAAAGGGTATTTATTATTTTTGACTCATCACCATTCAATCTCTTGTGGATTTTTTAGATTATTTGAAGATGATACGCTGATTTAAAAATAAGATATTAACTATTTTCACCGCTGGGTACGAACAACAACATCCTAGTCTTTTAAAATTTATTCTTGGAGAGCTTATGTGTGTGCAAAAAGAAAAAGAGAAAATAATAATGTAGAAGAAAAAAAAAAAAAAAAAAAAAAAAAGACAGACACGCCTGCCATATTGAATTCCCTGTGGTAATTATTTTGGTATGCATGATGATGTTGATGAAAAATAAATAATAAAAAAAGATTGATAAAAATACTACCGCCGCTTTAAAAATCTAGCTCTTGAATATATTATTTTGATAAGGAACTGTATGAGATGAAACAAAATGGATTTCCTTAGAGACAGCAACGTCTTTTCTATGTCTCTCTGTGTAGCAGTTTTTTTCATTTTTGTCGCAAGCGTCAGTTCTGTTTTGTGAGCATATTAACAATCACAAGGTTTGCCAAGGTGCATTTTTTTGATCTTCCAACTATTAAATGGTTGTTAAAAAACTGATTACTAAGCAGCAAAAAGCTGCTCCTGCAATCTGAATCATTGAATCAGGTTTTCTAATGAATACGATATTTTTATCGTGCGGTACCGGAGTACTGGGACGATCCGGTACAACTGGGAATTTTTCGTGTTGGCACATCGTAGGTTACCACCAGCACGCGAGGTTTTGTCTTTATTTTTGGTAAATTAGAATTTTTCTTCTTTTCTTTGGTGGTTTGAGTAATTTAACGTTTTATGTCGCTATTATACCGAAAAGCCATATATAGAACAGAAGCGAAAAATACCACATAATGTAATAAATCTCTCTTTCTACTGAAAAATTCGTGAGCAAATATATGTCTGATAGTCAATGCGTCGTTCTTCAGTTATATCTGTTAATAATAAATTTTAATCATTAGTTATTTATATAATTCTTTTTATAAAGAAAAATAATGTGCTTTACAATTTATCATTTTTTAAATTAACTTTTTGCGGTAAATATACTAATTTTTAAAACTAGTGAAAAAGTATTACATTAAAATGTGATTCTTCGGTTCATGTTCTTATAAAAATAAGTGAAATAAAAAATAAACATCAAAATTTAATTTAATTAATTTTAAAAAATCTTATTTTTGAAACTATTCTTTCCATTTCAGATTTCAAGACTAAGGTAAGTATTCTGTTATTAGTAACATTGGATGGCGCCTGAATGGCTGAGTCTCTAGCGTTGTGGCGTTCGGTGCCACAGAGTTCGAGTCTCGACGGTGCCATGGATGTGTAGTGGTTCAGAATCCACTTTACACCTTAGTTCCAGGTCTAATATAATCGTAGAGCGTTGTCATGAAGTTTAGTTAGTCATCAGCATTCGTGGTTCCTCTCGCTAAAATGAAGCTGTACTACATTACCCTTAGCCATGGACCATGTTCTCAAGGACATTGTGTAGGTTTTTCCTGCACCAGGCTGATTAGTAACAGCATTTGTAATATTTGTTGTAATATAGTATACATACACTGAAGTGACAAAAGTCATGGGATAGCAATATGCAAATTTTCAGATGGCAGTAGCATCGCGTAGAACAGTTATAAATGAGCAGGTTTTCGCAGAGCTTTCATTTCTGTTCAAGCTATTCATGTGAAGAGGTTTTGACGTGATGATGACCGCAGGACGGGAATTAACAGATTATGAACGCGCAATGTTAGTTGGAGCTAGACGCATGGGTCATGCCATTTCGGAAATCATTAGGGGAATTCAACATTCCCAGATCCACTGTGTCAAGAGTGCCGAGAGTATGAAATTACAGGCATAACATCCCACCAGACAGCGCAGTGGTCGACCGCCTGCACTTAACGACCGAGACCGACGACGTCTGCAAAGAGTCGTAAATTTAACAGACAAGCAACACTGCGTCAAATAACCGCAGAAATCAATGTGGGACGTACAAAGGACTTGTCTGTTAGAACTGTGCGGATAAATTTGGCTTTCTTGAGCTATTCCAGCAGAAGACCGACTCGTGCCTTTACGACAGAACGACATCGCTTGCAGCGACTCGTGGGCACGTGAGCATATCGGTTGGTCCCTAGATGAATGGAAAACCGTGGCCTGGTCCGATGAGTCACGATTTCAGTTGGTAAGAGCTGATGGTAGGGTTCGAGTGTGGCGCAGACCTCACGAAGCCATGGACCCAAACTGTCAGCAAAGGCACGGTTCAAGCTGGTGGTGGCTCCGTAATGGTGTGGGGTGTTTTTTCGACATGGACTTGGTCCTCTGGTGTGACTGGACCGAACATTGACTGGAAATGCTTATGTTCAGCTACTTGGAGATCACTTGCAGCCATTCATGGACTTCATGTACCCAAACAACGATGGATTTTTATGGATGACAATGCGCCATGTCACCGGGCCACAACTGAGCGATTGGTTTGAAGAACATTCTGGACAATTCCAACGAATGATCTGGCCACCTAGATCACCCGACATGAATCCCATCGAGCATTTATGGGACATCATCGAGAGGTCTGTTCGTGCCCAAAATCCTGCACCATCAACGCACAATTATGGACGTCATCGAGACAGCATGGCTCAATATTCCTGCAGAAGACTTCCAACGACTTGTTGAGTCCATGCCACGTCGAGTTGCTTTCGGCGGGCGAAAGGAGGGCTGACACGATATTAAGAGGTATCCCATGACTTTTTGCCACTTCAGTGTATATTAGCTCGGAAACAAGCTTGGGGAATGCAATGTCTTTTCTATGTCTCTGCGTAGTTTTTTTCATTTTTCCTTTCAAGCCTACACCAGGTCCAAGAGACCCCGTCACAGACGACTGGTTCATGGCTAAGGGAAATATACAGCTTCATTTTAACGAGGAAGCCCGAGGGCTGAAGAATAATATATTCAAGACAACGCTCTCCGATAATATTAAACCGAGACATGCTGTTTAAAGTGGATTGCGAACCACCACACACATCCATGACACTGGCGGAATCGAACCTTCTGGCACCGAGGCCCCATCCAATATTTGAAATAACAGTTATTTATGTCTTTTTTTTATTTTAGAAAAAGAATGTGCTTAACCATTTATCATTTTTTAAATTAAATTTTGAGGTAAATATACTAAATTTTTAAAACGAGTGAAAAAAAAGTAATACATTAAACTGTCGTAGCTCAGTCGTGTAAATGTTTTTATAAAAATAAGTAAAATAAAAAAATGAACATGAAAATTTAATTAATTCCAAAAATCTTATTTGTTCAAACTATTCTTTCAATTTCCGATTTCAAGACTTTGGTAAATATTCTGTTATTTGTAATATTGGCGCCTGTTATTTGTAACATTGAATGGCGCCTTAATGGCTGAGTGTCTGGCTTTTCTGGCAAACTCGGTGCCACAGGGTTCGAATCCCATCGGAGACATGGATGTTTGTAGTGGTTCGGCAACATTTTTTAAACCGTAGTTCCAGGTCTAATATAATCGTAGAGTGTTGTCTTGATGTTTAGTTGTCGTCAGCCTTCGTGGTTCCTCGTTAAAAGGAAGCTGTATATTAGCCTTAGCCATGAGCCAGTCGCTCGATCTGGTCTTTGGACCTGGTGTAGGGCACCTGGCTGATTAGTAACAGCATTTGTAATATTTGTTCAAATATATTATACATATATTTGAAACAAACTTGGGGACTGCAATGTCTTTTCTATGTCTCTCTCCGAAGTTTTTTCATTTTTCCTTTCAAAGTGTACACAAGGTCCAAGAGACCCGTCGCAGATGACTGGTTCATGGTGAGGGTAATATTCAGCTTCATTTTAGCGAGAGGAAACACGAAGGCTGAAAAACTGACTAAACCTCAAGGCTACGCTTTTACGATTATATTAGACTGGGACATACGGTTTACGGGGATTCCTTTGAACCACTACAAACTTCCATGGCACTGACGGGAATCAAACCCCGTGGCACCAAACGGAAACCGAACGCTAGACACTCAGCCATTCAGGCCCCAACCAATATTGCAAATAACAGTTATTTATATAAATCTTTTTATCTTAAAAAACAATGTGTTTTACTATTTATCATTTTTTTAAATTAACTTTTGCGGTAAATAGACTAATTTTTTTAAAACTAGTGAAAAAGTAATACATTAAGATGTCGTCGTGTAAAATGTTCTTATAAAAAATAAGTTTAAAAATGAACATCAAAAATTTAATTCCAAAAATTATTTTTTTTCAAACTATTCTTTTCCGTATTTAACTATTCAAACATTCTTCCATTTCAAGACTATGATAAATAAAAGAATTATATAAATAACTAATGATTAAGATTTATTATTAACATATGTAATAAAGAACAACGCATTTACTATCAAACATATATTTGCTCACGAATATTTTGAGTCGAAAAAGAGGATTTATTACATTATGTGGTATTTTTCGCTTGCATTCCAGATATGGCTTTCGATATAATAGCGACATAAAATGTTAAATTACTCAAACCACCAGAGAAAGGAAGAAAAATTCTAATTTACGAAAAAAATAAAGACAAAGCCTCGCGTTCTGGTGGTAACCTACGATGTACCAACTCGAAAATTGAATTCCCAGTTGTACCGGATCTTCCCGGTACTCCGGTACACACACGATAAAAATAAATATCGTATTCATTAGAAAAACCTGATTCAATGATTCAGATTGCAGGAGCAGCTTTTGCTACTTAGTAATCAGTTTTTTAACAACCATTTAGTAGCTGGAAGATCAAAAATGCACCTTGGCAAACCTTGTGATTGTTAATATGCTCGCAAAACAGAACTGACGCTTGCGAAAAAAAAAAAATGAAAAAAACTGCTACACAGAGAGACATAGAAAAGACGTTGATGTCTCTGAGGAAATCCATTTTGTTTCATGTCATACAGTTCCTTATCAAAATAATATATTCAAGAGCTAGATTTTTAAAGCGGCGGTAGTATTTTTACAATTTTTTTTTTTTTTTTATTTATTTATCATCATCAACATCATCATCATCATGCATTCCAAAATAATTACCACAGGGAGTTCAATATGGCGGGTGTGTCTTTCTTTCTTTCTTTTCTTTTTTTTTTTTTTTTTTTCTTTTTCTTTTTTTGCTTCTTCATTATTATTTCCTCTTTTTTCTTTTTGCACACATAAGCTCTCCGAGAATAAATTTAAAAGACTAGGATGGTGTTGTTCGTACCCAGCGGTGAAAATAGTTAAAATCTTATTTTTAAATCAACGTATCATCTTCAAATAATCTAAAATCCACAAGAGATTGAACAGGGGATGAGTCAGAAATAATAAATACGCTTTTATCCCACATTTTCAGCTTTGTTGTTTAATTTTTTTTTCTTTTACTTGCTGATTTGAAGCTTGGTATTAAGGTTTGGTTTTAAATCTCCAGGCTCTGTTGCAAAGAGTACTTAGCAAAAGCCACAAATAAAAAAGACAAAAATACCACATATACCTAATATTAAAACCTCCTAACATTTTTAAATCTCTCTGGAGGTTAATACCAGTGGTGAAATTTTAGTATTCACCGTAATTTTTATTTATTTATTTATTATCTTTTTTTTCAACAAATCTCCAAGCTTCCTATATATATATTAGCTCTTGCTGTCTTTTGCCTAGTGTGTTTTGGAATTAATGAAAGTTTCGTTTTGTTTTCTGCATTTTTTAACTGTTTGTAATTAGTCTTTTCTTACTTGGCTTTCGTCTTTTGTGTTATTGCTTACAGTTGTTGAGATATAAAAAATTAATAAGCATTTTACATTTGTTTTAGTCATCTATTTCAGTAGAACATACGTTCTGATGTTTTTCTATGCACAACATTTTGTGCCTAGATCTCATTTTTGATGTAATACTTTTCATAAAAGGTTCAAAATTTGTTTTTGGTTTTGATTTTTTTTCACATTTGGCTTTTGATGACTTGTTGTAATAAATTATTTTTCAACAGAAATATAATTATTTTTTTCTTCTTTTTTAGTTTCCTTTGATCTTTCTTGATTTAGATGAATTTATTTTGTCATATATACTTAAGTGAAAACCTTTTGATATGTATTTTTTCGCGTTTTTTTATAAGCAATTTTTTTCAAGTTATGACTACATAGTTTTATATTTTGCTGTGTTTTTAAAAAAATTATTACAATCATAAGACGATTTAAAAATCTGTAATGTATATAAAAATATGTGTTAAAAAAAAAAAAATAAATTATTGTTCAGCATAATTGTGAATAAAGTAACTTCAGAATAATGAAAGAGTTAAAATTCAGCAAAATTCTTTTGATAAAAGTCTCTTATTATTATTTTTTGACGTAATGAACAATGTCGTATAAACATAAATATTAGAAAATTATTTCATTTGTGCAATTTTTGTTTAAAGAAATTTTGCGTTTTATATTAATTAAAAAACAGTAATCAAAATCATGTGCTGATGTGATAAAAATATGTGATGTATATATGAAAATATGTTTATTTAAAAAGAAATTATTATTCCCATAATTGGGAAGTAAAGTATAATTTTGCGTATAATATTGTGTATAATATGCGTATCGGTTTCTAAGATGATTATGGTTTAAAGAAATAATGATAATATGTTTTCAAGACATGTGATAATTTCTGTGCATTAATTAAAGCACAAATAAGTTACACTTTTATTTTTTCAACCAACATCCATATTTTTTTTTCCGAACATCAAAAAAAAAAAAACCTATTTGAAATTTAGAAAATTTACGTCATGTTCTTCTTCATCCAGTCCATGGTGGATAAGGCCCTCTGCCCACAATTTAAAGCCGCATGATGTTTTAGTTTTTACAGAAAAAGTTTTCAGCCCTACACTACTGTTTACAGTCATATTAGACTACTACTACACCACACAACTGTGCTGAATTAATTTAAATTTTGGGAATGATGTGAGTGGAAATCTGATTATTTATAACCATATGAGACCGGGACCTATAGTTTAAAGTGGATTCCAAAATATTACAAACATCCATGGCACCACCGGGATCGAACCCAGTGGCACCGAGCGCCAGAACAAAAGACACTCAGCTATTCAGGATCCAATATTACAAATAACAGAATTATTTACCATAGTCTTGAAATCTGAAATATAAAGAATAGTTTGAAAAAAATAAGATTTTTGGAATTAATAATTAAATTTTGATGTTTATTTTTATTTTACTTTTCTCTTATAGGAACATTTACACGACAGAATCACGACATTTTAACGTAATACTTTTTTTCACTAGTTTTAAAAATTAGTATATTTACCTCAAAAGTTAATTAAAAAATGAAAGAACAAATATATAAAAAGAATTATAAATATCTAATGATTAAGATAAATACAAAGCACATTTTTTTGTAAAAGAATTATATAAATAAATGATTAAGATTTATTATTAACAGATATAACTGAAGAACACGCATTTAACTATCAAACATATATTTGTTACGAATTATTCAGTGAAAAAGAGGATTTATTACATAATGTGGTATTTTTTCTTGCATATTCCAGATATGGCTTTTCGAATAATAGCGACATAAAATGTTAAATTACTCAAACCACGAGAGAAAAGAAGAAAAATTCTAATTTACGAAAAAATAAAGAAAAGCCTCACTTTCTGGTGGTAACCTTATGATGTACCAACTCGGAAAATTGAATCCCCAGTTATACCGGATCTTCCCGGTACTCTGGTACCCCAAGATAAAAATAAATATCGTATTCATTAGAAAACCTGATTCAATGATTCAGATTGCAGGAGCAGCTTTTGCTACTTAGTAATCAGTTTTTTAACAACCATTTAGTAGCTGGAAGATCAAAAAATGCACCTTGGCAAACCTTGTGATTGTTAATATGCTCAAAAAACAGAACTGACGCTTCCAGAAAAAAATGAAAAAAACTGTTACACAGAGAGACATAGAAAAGACGTTGCTGTCTCTAAGGAAATCCATTTTGTTTCATGTCATACAGTTCCTTATCAAAATAATATATTCAAGAGCTAAATTTTTAAAGTGGCAGTAGTATTTTTACCAATCTTTTTTTTTTTTTTATTTATTTATCATCAACATCGTCATCAAGCATTCCAAAAAAATAATTACCACAGGGAATTCAATATGGCGGGCGTGTCTTTCTTTCTTTTCTTTTTCTTTTTTGCTTCTTCATTATTATTTTCTCTTTTATTTTGCATACACATAAGCTCTCCAAGAATAAATTTAAAAGACTAGGATGTTGTTGTTCGTACCCAGCGGTGAAAATAGTTAAAATCTTTATTTTTAAATCAACGTATCATCTTCAAATAATCTAAAATCCACAAGAGATTAAATTGGGGGAGTCAGAAATAATAAATACGCTTTTTATCCCACATTTTCAGCTTTGTTGTTTATTTATTTTTTTCTTTTACCCGATTGATTTGAAAGCTTGGTATTAAGGTTTGGTTTTTTTTAAATCTCCAGGCTCTGTTGCAAAGAGTACTTAGCAAAAGCCACAAATAAAAAGACAAAAATACACATATGCCTAATATTTAAACCTCCTAACATTTTTAAATCTCTGGAGGTTAATACCACTGGTGAAAATTTTAGTGTATTCACCGTAATTTTTTTTTTTTTTATTTATTTTTCAACAAATCTCCAAACTTATATATATATATTAGCTCCTTGCTGTCTCTTTTGCCTGGTGTGGTTTTGCGGAATTAATGAAAGTTTTCCGTTTTGTTTTCTGCATTTTTTAACTGTTTGTAATTAGTCATTTCTTACTTGGCTTTCGTCTTTTGTGTTATTGCTTACAGTTGTTTGAGATAGTGTAAAAATTGATAAGCATTTTACATTTGTTTTCGTCGTCTATTTCAATAGAGTTTACGTTCAGATGTTTTTCGATGCGTAACATTTTTCACTTAGATCTCATTTTTGAGTAATAGTTTTCATAAAAAGTTCACAATTTGTTTTTTGGCTTTTGATTTTTTTTTTTCACATTTGGCTTTTGATGATTTGTTGTAATAAATTATTTCTCAACAGAAATATAATATTTTTTTCTTAATTTTTCTTTCGTATCCTTTGATCTTGTTTGATTTAGATAAATTTATTTTGTCATGCACTTAAGTGAAAACCTGCAAAAAAAATATATCTTTCACATTTTGATACGCAACGTTTTGATACGCAAAACTACATAGTTTTTATATTTTGTTGTGTTTTAAAAGGTTATCACATTCATAAGGCGTGTTATTTTAATGTAATACTTTTTTCACTGGTTTTAAAATTAGTGTATTTACCGCAAAGCTAATATAAAAAATGATAAATAGTAAAGCACATTCTTTCTTTTTGAATAAAAAATAATTATATAAACAACTAATGATTAAGATTTATTATTAACAGATATAACCGACGAACAACGCATTTACTATCAGACATATATTTGCTCACGAATTTTACAGAAGAAAGAGAGGATTTATTACATTGTGGTATTTTTCGCTTGCATATGAGATATGGCTCGTCGATATAATAGCGACATAAAATGTTAAATTACTCAAACCACCAGAGTCAGGAAGATTTACGAAAAAAAACAAGACAAAGCCTCGCGTTCTGGTGGTAACCTACGATATACCAACTCGGAAAATTGAATCCCCAGTTGTACCGGATCTTCCCAGTACTCCGGTACACACGATAATAAAAACATCGTATATTCATTAGAAAACCTGATTCAATGAATCAGATTGCAGGCAGCTTTTGCTACTTGGTAGTCAGTTTTTTAACAACCATTTAGTAGCTGGAAGATCAAAAAAATGCACCTTGGCAAACCTTTTGTGATTGTTAATATGCTCACAAAACAGAACTGACGATTGCGATAAAAAATGAAAAAAACTGCTACACAGAGAGACATAGAAAAGACGTTGCTGTCTCTCAAGGAAATCCATTTTGTTTCATGTCATACAGTTCCTTCAAAATAATATATTCAAGAACTAGATTTTTAAAGCGGCGGTAGTATTTTTATCAATCTTTTTTATTATTTATCATCATCAACATCATCATACATTCCAAACTAATTACCACAGGGAATTCAATATGGCGGGCGTGTCTTTCTTTCTTTTTTTTTTTTTTTCTTATTTTTGCTTTTTCACTATTATTTTTCTCTTTTCTTTTGCACACACATAAGCTCTCAAGAATAAATTTGGAAGACTGATGTTGTTGTTCGTACCCAGCGGTGAAAATAGTTAAAATCTTATTTTTAAATCGACGTATCATCTTCAAATAATCTAAAATCCACAAAAAGATTGGAGTCAGAAATAATAAATACGCTTTTATCCCACATTTTCAGCCGGTGTTTTTTTTCTTTTACCCGTTGAGTTGAAAGCTTGGTATTAAGGTTTGGTTTTAAATCTCCAGGCTCTGTTGCAAAGAGTACTTACTTAAAAGCCACAATTAAAAAGACAAAAATACCACATATACCTAATATTTAAACCTCCTAACATTTTTAAATCTCTCTGGAGGTTAATACCAGTAGCGAAATTTTAGCATTCACCGTAATTTTTTATTTATATTATTTTTCAACAAATCTCAAAAGTTTTTATATATATTAAACTCTTGCTGTCTTTTGCCTTAGTGTGTTTTTGCGGAATTAATAAAAGTTTCCGTTTTGTTTTCTGCATTTTTAACTGTTTGTAATTAGTCTTTTTCTTACTTGGC
>BPLR01006735.1:0-32139 GCA_021605095.1 Caerostris extrusa
CCACGCATTGCTGTAGATGGCTCCCTCTGCGTCCATCGCTTCCGTATTTACGGAACTTTAGAGGGTCTAAGCCCAGTAGGTGACTTCAAAGCCACTTTCCCTCTTTGTGCTCGCACTCATTTGCAGGCATTACCCCTTTAATTTAGTCCATTCGAAAGAGAGGGACTTCCTTTTTCCTTCTGTGATGCTCTTAGGGGTCCATTGTCCGATCACCCCACCTTAATCCCCTAAATCTCGGCAGCTGGAGTTTGCCACCTCGTCGTTGTGAAAGTGATACACAGTTAACAGTGAAAGCGAAATCATGTCCGAAGCAAAAATAGCAGTCGCTATTGTATTACTTGTATAATATGAGCATTTGTATAATATGTAATATTTGTATAATATGTAACATATGTATAATGCAATTTTGCAACATATGCAATGCAATTTTTTTATTCCTTGTTTGTAATTTATCTTATCCTTGATAGCTATCCTTATTTGAATTTTTATTATATTATTTGTATACTTCTATTTAACCGGTAGACGTGCAATAAAATACATGGTAAAACCTGAGCAAAATTGCTTATAATATAGTTTCTATATTTAAATATAGAAACTAATTGCAGTTTCATAATTTTGTATTCAAACTTCTTTCATAATATGCACAAAAACTTTAAAATACTAATTTAGTTTAGTGAACAAAGTTTATTGTATTGTAATGGATAGAGTGTTCCATTTCTTGCACCAAAAGAACCACAGGCTTCAGGCTCGATCTTGCAGTGGCATGGATGTTTGTTACTGGTTTGCAATACACGTTAAACTGTAGGTTCCGATCTAATTAGCCCAAAGTGTGCACAAAATAGACAGAGCCAATAGACAATAGAGACCGTAGAGCGACAAACCAAACCCTAAGAGGTATTTTTTCGATACACAACAAAACGAGGCAGAAACGAAAGTTCCTGTGTTTACGCAGGGGCGTGAGCATGATAAATCCGTAGGCTGGCAAATCCTTCTGATGTGATAGATAAAAATTTTAAATGTAAAAAAATGTAAATGTAAATTAAAATTGCAAAATGTCTCAGAAGCTGTACCTTAAAGTTTCCAAATTGGCTCCTGTTTCAAATTTGAATGTAAAATAAGTGAGTAAGCAGACTCTCTAAATTGGGTAACGATGAATTTGCTATATACCCATCATTCTAATAAAAAGCATTTGGAAACAACAACAACTATTCAACGAATAAGAAAAACAACAAAAAATAATTGATGGGCCGATATATAGGTTATCTATAAAATTATTTAATAATTAATTAATTGTTTTATTTTTTTTATCTTAAATAGATTCTTTTTGCGTAATTTAAAAACATATATATTATTACAAAAGCTGTCATTTTCAATTTAATATCTGATTAATGATCTGATTAAAAACTTCAATTTCCTTGTTGGGCAAAGCTGATTTGTAGCTACTTTTCTAAGAAGAAAATTTAAGTAAACATTATGTATAAAAAGCTCGGGAAAAAAAAGTAAAAGAAATATATGTCTCTGGAAAGAAATTTAAAAAAATAATAATAAAAAAACAGATTTCAGTGAAAATGTGCAAAATTGAAAGTGGCCAAGAACACGAAAAATACCGTTCCCGAAAACAATACCCATGTATTTTGTAGGTGATAAAAATTAAAAAAATTTAAAAAAGTATTTATGCTATCTGTTATTATTAAAATAATTAAAATCCATAAATTTTTTGTAAATTCCTGCATAAACGAATAATTTTTTTTCATTACATTCATTTGGACAACAATACAATAACTAGTTATATCGTTAAAAATCTAAAACTCTATAAGCGTAGAATTTATAAAAATCTTTCATTCATAATTTTTTATGAAAACTCAAGGTCACACCTGTATTCGTTATTTTTTTCATTTCTATTATTCTTATAGTTCATTTAATATCTGATAAAAATAAATAAAACACAATCACAATCAAAAAGTTTAAAATTTTTTTCTTGATTTGAAAAAAAGTATGTCACTCATAAATATGATTAACGATTTTGAAAAAAAATTAAGGCGTCAAAAAAGATTGTATCTTTTATACAATATTTAATGTTAAAAATTATTGCAACAAATAAATAATACACATCTTCAATTTCAATTACATTGTAACGAGTAATAATTTTGAACACAAACATTTGATGAATGGAAATTAAACATTATGTGAATAAAGGATTGGTCAAAAGTTGATTTTAAAAGAGAAAAATATAATTACTTTTGATTCTTCAACTTCAGAAATGAAATGAAAAAAATATTCTGAGTAAGATTTAAATCTTCATCCCTCGTTAAAGGAATTGTTATTAATATCCCAGTTGTAAGTCATTAATTTTTAAACAACAAAAATTAAAAAAAAAAAAAAAAAAGAATTAGAAGAAAAGAAAGAATGAATCGTAAACGACTTCTACAAGTGGAAAAAGGAGGTACATAAAGATAAAAGTAAGAAGCAAAAACGAAACATCTTTTTTAATTAAAACTTCCTTCCAAACATATTCCGGAGAAGGATACGAGGATATAAATTTATTTTTCTGAATAAAAAAGAAGCTCGTGAAAGAAATTAAAAAAATATTACAAATTATTTATGCTATCTGTTATTATTAAGATAATTAAGACCCGTATACTCTATTTTAAATTTCTGTGAAAACGAATTATTTTTCTCTATTAAATACATTCGGACAATAATGTAATATAGATTAGTGCACGATAGATTCATTCTATCATTAAAAAATTAAAAATTTATGCACCTAGAATTTATAAAAATCTTTCATTCATAAGTTTTTTATGAAAACTCAAGGTCACACCTGTATTTGATATTATTTTTATAGTTCTCTTAATATCTGATGAAAATGAACAAAAAAATACAATAAATCAAAAATTAAAAAAATTTTTTTCTTGAATTGAAAAACAAAGTGTGTCACTCAAAAAATATGATTAACGATTTTGAAAAAAATTAAGACGTCAAAAAGATTGTATCCTTATATATAATATTTTATGCTAAAAATTATTGCAACAAATACACTCAAGATTTCAAAACATTATGACCACCTGTCAATAACGAGTTGGCCCAATATATATATATATATATATATATATATATATTTGATATATATATATATATATATATATATATATATATATATATATATATCCAGCAGCAGTTAAATACCACTTCCACCTTATCACGTGCCTTCCACGTCATCCAGGCTAGTTCATTGCAAAATGTAGGGGTGGTCATAATGTTTTGGCTCTTGAGTGTAAATAATACACATTTTTGAATAGATTTCAATTAAATTGTTTCTGGAGTGTAACAAGTAATAATTTTTGATCCCAAACATTTTATGAAGGAGAAATTAAACATTGTGTGAATAAAGGATTGATCGAAAATGATTTCAAGAGAGAAAATATAATTACATTTTTAATTCTTCAACTTCAGAAATGAAATGAAAAAAATATTCCGAGTAAGATCTGAATCTTCATCTTTGTTAAAGGAATTGTTATTAATAGCCCAGCTGTAAATCATTAATTTATAAACAACAAAAATTGAAAAAGAATTAGAAGAAAAAGAAAAAGAAAAAAGAAAGAAAGGGTCGAATGAATCGTAAACGACTGCTACAAGTGGAGAAGGATACAAGGATATAAATTTATTTATTTTTAATAAAAAGAAGGCAGTGAAAGAAATTTAAAGAAAATATATATATATATATATATATATATATATATATAATTATTATGTACAAAAGAGTTCGTGAAAGAAATATGTATACATGAATAAATATTATGTATAAACCAACTCGGGAACGAAATTTAAAGAAATTTATCTATATGAATAAACATTATATATAAAAAAAAGCTCATGAAATAAATAAAAAATTATTAAACACTAATTATGCTATCTGTTATTATTAAAATAATAAAGATCCGTAAATTCTACGCATAAAAAAATTATTTTTCTATATTAAATTCATTTGTATATTCATTTTTATTCATAAATTTTTATGAAAACTCAAAGTCACATCTGTTTATATTTTTTTATTATTCTTGTGGCTCATTTAATTTCAGGTGAAAATGAATAAAAACAATCAAACAGAAATTGTAACAATTTTTTTTTTCTTTATCTGAAAAAATAGTGTGTCAATCAAAAATATTTAAAAACGATTAAATTAAATTATTAGATTAACAATTTAAAAAAAAAAGGCGTCAAAAAAGATTGTATTTTTATATAATATTTTATGTTACAAATTATTGCAACAAACAAATAATACACATTTTGAATAGATAATTAAATTGTAACGAGCAGTAATTTTTTGAACACAAACATTTGATGAAAGCAAATTAAACATTATGTGAATAAAGGATTGGTCAAAAGTTGATTTGAAAAGAGAAAATATAATTACTTTTGATTCAAAGGACAAAAAAAAAAAAAAAAAAAAAAAATTTTTTTTTTTTTTTTTTTTTTTTTTTTTTTGAGAAAGATCTAAATCTTCAACAGAAATTGTTATTAATAGCCCAGCTGTAAATCATTAATTTTTAAACAACAAAAATTGAAAAAGAAAAAAAAGAATTAGAAGGAAAAGAAAGAATAAATCGCAAACGACTTCTACAAGTGGAAAAGGAGGTACATAAAGATAGAAAAGAACAAGTAAAAAAGTAAGAAGCAAAAACGAAACATCTTTTTAATTAAAACTCCCCTTCCAACATATTCCGAGAAGGATACGAGGATATAAATTTATTTTTTTTAATAAAAAGAACAAATGTTCCCCTAAAACATAGAAGAAAATAAATAAAAAATATATTTTCCTTAAATAAAATAAAAATATGATATTTTTCCCCGTTTCTCGCAAAAGACAAGCAACGTTGGAGAAAAGGAAAAGAAATAAAAAAAAAAAAAGAAAGAAAAAGAAAGAAATCTGAAAGAAAAAAAAAAAATTCTAATTTGCATGCAAAGTAATTACTTTTTCTTATCCCACACACGAATGGAAGCTTTTATATTCCATCCACCCTTCACTCACTCCCTCCCCCCTTTTTCTTAGAACAGATGCGTAATAAAAATGTGCGCATGAAATTAATTTTTCACTTTAATTTTGTTCTTTCGTATTATCGTCCATTCGTCGCGTGAACTCAATTTGTTCAGCGGGAGCGTCATCAGTTGGGGCTCCGGATGAGAATTTCTCCCGCGTGGGTAGCTGCTCCAGATTTTTCCCATCATAACCGAAAACACCCTTTCCCGGGAAAAAATCCCCCGGAGATCTCATCGAATTTAATTAAATTTCGGAAAAAGACGGTACATTGTTTTCCGAACAGAGTAGAGGAAAGCGCTGTTCGTTTAAATACTTTAATCGCCTTGGCGTATTTCATTGTTATTATAGGCTCATTAAATACTTCAACAAGTTTTTAATAATCGGCTCATTTATCGCCAAGTCATTGTTAATGAGCATTAATGAAAAATAATAATTTATAAATGGTTTGAAAATAATATATATTGTTTAAAGTACAATTGATTTTTCATTTATGATTTTTTTTATTTAAGTTAAATACACACTTCGGGAATGAGAATACGTATTGATTTTTATAATTATAATTGAAAAAAATATTAAAACATTTTTCTTATAAATTTATAGAAATTTTCAAAAAATGGATTTTATTACGAAAAATAAAAGCACTCTGGCGCTCGGGGCCACAGGTTTCGGGTTCGAGTTCCGGCAGTGCCATGGATGTTGCAGTGGTTCGAATCCACTATAAACCGTAGGTCCCCTGTCTCATTTGATTGTGGAGCGTTGGGCATAGAGCTGATCTCTTGTCTCGAAATCTGCTAGTATGCAGACGGCCTTGGCCCACCATGGGGCTGTTATGCCACTGATGATTTCGAAAATAATCCGGTAACGTTTTTTATTACTTTATATCTCAGAATTTTCAGTATATTTCAGTTTTTTTTGTTTTTTTTCGAAATTTTCAGTTTATTTTTCTTTGTATCTCAAAATTTCTGATATACATTTATATGTTTAATAATTAATAAAGCTGTAACTGTGCTTCCTCCTACACAATGGCAAGATTCTTCCCTCTTTGAATTCAGGAAAAAGATCAGTCAGCCTCTAGATTTCACCCGAGAGGAAGTACAGTACCACCTGTGCTCCTCGCTGAGAAACATTTAGTTTATAGTCTCTCATGCCGAGAGGAAATATATTTAGCGCATCCTGTGTATTAGTTGGCTTATAGACTCTCATCCGGAGAGGAAGTATATTTCGCCTCCTGCCCGCAGCTGAGTATCGGGTTTTGCCTTAAAAGTGGAATCCTTCCCTGAATCTATAATTATATGTCTTTTAATGTGTTAAATATTGTAAGTGTATGATGTTTGTGCGTGTGTAAATAAAAATACGAGTTGCCCAACTTGTACCTCAAGTATTTCAACCCAATCACCCCCAATTGCAATCTTGTTGCCAATCTGCACACTACAAAGCAATTTCTATTTTTAAATGAAACAATCAAATTATTTATGGCATTTATTATTTTTTTTACCTAATTATTAAAGTACCAACACTAGTAAAGCAAACATCAAAAAGTTCAGAAATCAATGGCTATTGAAACACTGAAATAAATATTCCAAGCAACTGCAAGAGAGCAAGATCTCATCTAATTCTTTGAACACAACTGTTGTAGCCTTTTATAGTGCTATAGGTCCTTTTGGAGAAACTCCTCTCCCTAAGCATGTGCTAAACTTAGAGCTAATTGATCTCAGAAAAAAATCCAAAAGAATCAAATTAGACAAACATCTCGCCAATTAAGATGGCAAAATTGCCAACTTGGCTACATTTTCAGTCTTTTGCTTAATACAGCGTGCATTTCACATATTTTTTTACAGAAAAAATAATAACCATAACAATTCAAGTAAATTAATTAAGTAATTAAATAATCATCAAACTACTAATTATTATTTTATTTACATAGAAATTCGTAATATTATGACATGTTTTCAATCCAATTAAAATATTTTATTGATGTTTTGTTCAATATTGATTGATAATCTGCAATTTTAATCTATATACGATAATCTGCAATTTTAATCTATTTACGATAATCTGCAGTTTTAATCTATTTACGATAATCTACAATTTTAATCTATATACGATAATCTGCAATTTTAAGTTCTTGATACCAAATAGTCAAAGTGATTTCTGAGTCAAATAATAATGGCATAATGAATTAACTCAACTGAAAATGATAAATCGCAATCCACGATAGATCGCATAATGGATAAGCGTTGAATATCCTAGACTCCATAAGCGAAGCCGATCGGTTTCAAAAGAATGGGGAAAAGGCTGTAGATCTCCCAAATGTCATCTTTGGGATACTCTTTAAAATTGGGTGGCGAAATTTAGAGACAGAATAGAAGGCTCCTGGTAATACACTCTGAATAACGCTGAATTTGCTACATATATGACGTTCTAGCGGTGAATAAAACCTCAGATCAAAGTGCCACGCATCTGAAAACTTCAACTAATAACACGATAATAAATAGTGTTAGCTTAATTATTTTTTTTTAACTTTTTATTTCTAACAGGTATCCAATATTGCATACCTGTTAATCTCTCAGATTTAAAAAAAATTTAAAACTTTATTACGTTATTATAATTTGCATTTTTCATCAGCGTTTGTTCTTAATATGATTTACCAAAACTAAAAATGTTCTATTTTATTAGCTCAAGTCGCCGGGTCACATATGCTCGTATATATATTGTAGAAAATTAATAATTATATAAAATTGTAGAAAATTACTTATCACGAATATATTCTCCATGCTCCAATATACCTATGTGGATACTGTTTTTCATGGATATCGTTTGAACAGTATATAAGATGAAATGCTGCAGCACCCTCTGGTGGCTACTTACAACAAAGGGGATAGCGCGAACACATTTTCCATACTCGAATACATATTATTACCAATTTTCATAGCGATTTGTGGAGCGGTATAGAAGTGGATAGACTGCAGCACCCTCTGGTGGCTACTTACAACAAAGAGGATAGTATAAAAATATTCTGTGTTTTGCCAAACACACGCAAAAATTTCATCAAAATCGTTCAAGCCATCCGGCCGCCGGAGGAGTTCAGTGACAAACACACGTTCAGAAGAATAACATATATAAAGATATATCGATTGCAGCGCCACCTAACGAATCGAATTGTAAATCTGATCCATCCAGGGACTCACTCAAACAAACACAAAAATTTCAGCAAAATCTGTCCAGCCGTTTAGGAGTGACAAATGCATTTACAAACACATGACAAACAACAAGTGACAAACACACTTCCAGAAAAGTTATATCGATTGCAGTGACACCCAACGAATCCAGTTGTAAACCTAAACCCTCCAGAGACTCACTCAAACAAAAACAAAAAATGTCATCAAAATCGGTCGAGCCTTTTAGGAGGAGTTCGGTGACAAACACACGTTCAGAAGAATGACATATATAAAGATATATCGATTGCAGCGCCACCTAACGAATCCAATTGTAAATCTAAGCCATCCAGGGTCCCACTCAAACACACACAAAAAATTTCATCAAAATCGGTCAAACAAACGTTCAATGCAAACAAACGCACATATATATATATATATATATATTGACCAAAACATTCTTCCCAATGATTAAAATATTTGCTCAAGTAATATTAAGATTAGATCGACATTTTTTTTTTTTCGAACTTTTTCATCATTTCAAAAAAATTTCTTGCGTGATCAAACAAACAAAAAAAAATAATAATAAAAGACAACTCAATTTATTTTCGAATACTTCTATTATATTTCGGAAACAAATATCCACTTTAATCCGGTTTTTCCCACTTTGAATACTATTGCGGTATTCAAATTGATAATGTAAATTTATTTAAATGGTACTTACTTGATGTAAGTGGATTTATTTGTCCCTCTTTTTTTTTCCCCTTTTATTAACAGAACAAAAACATATATTAGTTTTGTTCCAGAATGCATTTACATTTCTTATATTTGAAATTAAATTTTGATGGATCACAAAAAAATAAGTTACAGTTCCGATTAGGAAAATTACAAACATCATGAAGAAATCATCATAATTGAATGAAATTTATTTCCATATATAATAAAGGGACAAAAAGAGGAAAAAAACAATATTATTTTACTAAACCGTTTGCTGCTAATATTAGAGCTTCTACATTTCTTGATATTAAACGAAACAGATTTTGAATGTGAGGTTTTAGTTTGTCGCTCTGTGATCATTTTCTGCACACTTTGAATTAATTAAACCCGGACCTATAGCTTAACGTGGATTCCGAGCCTCTAACAAACATCCATGCCACCGCCAGGATTCAAACCTGAAGGCTGATGTACCAAATTCCAGAGCTCTAGCCAATTTCTCATCAGGTCGTGGGAATGTGAGGAATATCATGTCAAGTTGTTAATATCCGAAAAAAAGTTCAGTTTTTACTTGACGATCATCAAACCTATCAAAATTGCATACACTTTCGCAGATTTAGTCCAGGGATGTCCGATTTATTTATTTATTTATTATTATTATTATTCATGAAATTCTGATTGCTTAAAATACATAAAGGAAATATTAGTGAAATTTGTATTTTATTTAAATTCCAATCTGCACATCTCAAATTTTTCGAAATCTATCTCATTTTGGTAGAGGCTGGATGGCAAAGTAACTAGCGTTCTGGCTCTCGCTGTTTCGGGTTTGAGTTCTGGTAGTATCATGGATGTTTGTAGTGTTTCGGAACCCACTTTAAACTGTAGAACCTTGTCTACTGTGACTACTACTATACACCACACCACATCACTGTGCCTAGAGCTGAGATGCCCTTTTACAGTTTGGGAATGATGTGGGTGAGAGAAGTCTGATTGGGCTCCGTGACGCTCTTATATGAGACCAGGACCTACGGCTTAAAGTGGATTCGAAACCACTACAAATATCCATAGCACCGCCGGGATTAGAACCTGAAACCTGTGGTACCGAGCGCCGGAGCTCCAGCGACTCGGCCATCAGGCCCCAGGTCTACTAACTGCAAGAACATTGAGAGTAGGACTGAAAATCCTAGCCTGTAAAAAGAAAAACATCTCCTGTCTCGAAATTTGCCAGTAGGTAGATGGTCTTGGCCCCCTGCGTAGGGTAGTTGTGCCGATGATGATGGTCTTATTTTGGGGGGATTTTTATTTTTATTTATTTATTTTTTTTTTACCTGCTCAACTATTTGAAGTAAGGTTGCATAAACTGCAATCCATGGATCCTATTATATGTACAATTTTATTTAAAGAATATGGCTGGTAATTTTTAAAAATATTTTTTTAGATTTTGACGAAAAAGATTAAAATAGAAAGCATGTGCCCTTTTAGCTTAGTAAAAAGAAAAAAATAATAATTAACGTTCCGAAGTGAAGGCAAAACCTAAACCTTTGACAAGA
The DNA here is from genome assembly GCA_021605095.1 of Caerostris extrusa. Taxonomy (NCBI): domain Eukaryota; kingdom Metazoa; phylum Arthropoda; class Arachnida; order Araneae; family Araneidae; genus Caerostris; species Caerostris extrusa. The sequence goes on from BPLR01006735.1 coordinate 10,458, forward strand.
TTTTAGTAAATGCTATATTCTCAAGTTCGATTCTCAACCAAGTCCAAATAGGAAAAAAGAGAAAGAAAAGAAAAAAAAAATAATAATTTGATGAATTTTCAGTGTTATTAATTTAGTGAATTTTTAGAAGTGAAGACAGAATCTAAATCTTTGACAAGATTTTTAGTAAATGCTGTATCTAGTTATTCTCAACCAAGTCCAAATAGGAAAAAAAAAAAAAAAAGAAAAGCGGAAAAAAAAATTAAATTTGGTGAATTTCCATTGTATATGTTTCATCTAATTGCCTTTGTATTAATGTATTTTAATATTATTTAAATTATTTTATGCGAGTTAATCAATGAATAACATCCTAATAACAATGTGTGGCTTGATGACCAAATCTCTCGGTCTAAGAAACTTTAAAAAACTTAGTCTAAGAAAGTTAAAAGTCTGATCTAGATTATTAAAACAAAACCACAGATGCTCATTCTCCGAGTAATATTTTCCTTATCACTGAATTCACCATCCCCCGATTCAATTCGGACACCTGTCGTCTGGATTCACAGCAGAAGAACCAGCGTCCTGTGAACTGGGAACTTATCTCGAAGCAAAACAAATCCGCAAACTGTGACAGAAATGGAATACAATCATTCGAGTGATAAAGCAAGAGGAGCACAAAAAGGCGAATCGGCTCGGGATATGACAGAGGGGGAAGCAGATATGATGAATCGAGGGAGGGGGCAAGAGGGCGACACCACCCACTGGGATGTCACGACGGGGAGGGCCCTGCCCCCCCATTATCTTCTGTCAGCGTTGCCATAGAGACCGGAGGGCCCCCCGCATGTATGCATAAAGACAGCAGGTCTCCAATGGCAACCCGAAAGCGGCGAAGAGACCTGTCCACTTTTCCCTATTTAATATCTTCCTCTGCTGTTTCTTGATTATCTTAATGAGGATGAGTCGCGTGCGGCGGTTAATGGCAGTAATTAAAAGTCGACGGATGATATCGTTTTCATCAGTCATGCCTGTCAGTGGACTGGGGGGTTAAGGAGAGAGTGGAATGGAATGCTGTGTCCCAACCAACACTGGAATGTTTTTACCACTGGAAAAAAAAAAAAAAAAAAAAAAAAAGAGGCAGAACGATCACAGTATAACACGGATTTCTAAATTTCGCTGTAATACGGTTTGAGAGTTAAGGAATTTCTCTCTATGACATGACATATCTATACCATAAGAAAAGATAACGGAATAGAATACTGTCTGCTATGCAATATTTGCGCCATAAAATAAGTGCACAGGTGAAATTGATACAACACGGATTCCTACGCCATGATTCAATGTAACACCCCTCGAGAATTGAGGAATTTCTCTTTATGGCATGGCATACCTATTCATAGAGAGAACTGTTCATTCTTTACCATAAGAAAAGAAAATGGAATAGAATACTGTCCGCTGTGTGATATTTATGTCACTAAAATAAGTGCGCAGGTAAAATTGACACAGTATGGATTCCTACAGTGATTCACGACGGTAACATGATTCGAAAATTAAGAATTTCTCTTTATAATGGCGGGAGTACGTTGCCATTATTTACGTCACTAAAATAAATGCGCAAATGTAACTGATACAACAAGACTTCCCTACGGTGATTCATTGTAACATGATTAGAAAATTAAGAAATTTCTCTCTATGACATGACATACCTATTCATAGAGAGAAGTACAATTCATAGAGAGAACTATTCATTCTTTGCCTTAAGAAAAGAGAATGAAATGTAATACTGTCCGCTGTGTGATATTTACTTCACTAAAATAAGTAGGCAAGTAAAATTGTACATGTTTTTCCTACAGTGATTCATTGTAACACGATTTTAGAATTAAAGGAATTTCTCTTTATAATATGGTGGGAATACGCCATAAAGAGTGAAAGAATAGAATGGAATGTTATCCCGCTCTGAAATATTTACATCATTAACTATGTAGAAACTTTTGCATAATACGAATATAAACTATTCCGCTTTAACATGGCTCGAGAATTAAAGAATATATCCCTATGGCCATGAATTCAAACTGTAACGTAACTTGGTTTGGTTTGTCGCTCTACGGTCCCTTTTTGCACACTTTAGGCTAATTAGACCAGGAACCTACAGTTGAACGTGGATTCGAACCACTCCCAAACATCCATGCCACCGCCAGAATTCCGAACCTGAAGCCTGTGGTACCAAAGGCCAAACTGTAACGTGAGAGAACGGATATTATGAAAAGAAAGTGCGACATAATTCCTACAGGTTTAAATTAATTCATTTTCACATCGATTAAAAATAACTTGGAAGAAATATTTTATGAATATTTTTAATTTCGGCCTATACTTCGTAGATTATACATTGAAAATTCTTAGAAATGCAAATTGAAGATTATAGACCATTGTGTTTAATTTGTGAATAATTTTCCGTAAATTCCATCAAAATCAGTTGTATAAAATCTAAAATCACCACCTAAAAGAGCTTTTGTTAAAAAAAAAAAAAAAAAAAAAAGGGAGTGGGACAGATCTTTGTGTAAGAGAAACAAGCATTCTTCCTCTAATATTAATTAGTGGACCACAAAATGCAGAGCTCATCTTCACATCGGGGTGCACTAAATACTATTTGTAAATGGATACATAGACATTAAATTTTTGCTGCCTGGGCTGACAAAATGGCTAAACCATGTAGCTGCTATGCTAGCAGCTAGTTGTGTCAGGATGAAATACCAATAGCTCTTTCTATTTACATTAGCTTATTTACAATATTAGTACATACCCACACATGGCACCCTGTGCCTCTTCTACAATGGTATTAATATTTAAAAACCAAGAGCCGGTCCCTGACCGTCTGTTTCGATCTGACGCTGCTCTAGCGTTCACCTTGTGGTCTGAAGATCTCACCGCAACTACCTACCACACTGGACCACACAGTTAAGGTCACGCAGTTACCAGTTATAACCGCGACCTCTATCGCTGTTATATATTAATAATAATTAAACCTTACAAATTTAACTGCTTGAAATATTAAGAAAACTATTTTAAAACTACTGAATAAAAATCTACACAAATGGATTAATATTAAAATTATGTTATAGATCAGGGGGCGACCAATCCAAATGGTCTTGCGGGCCACGTTTTAAATACATCGTAACTCCACTGGCGCATATAAATTATATATCCCCCTATTAGATTTAGACCCAATATAGACATTTTTGGGTGAAAAATTGAAACATAATGAGTTATTATTTTTGTGTTTACTATTATTCTTACATATAAACATAGATAATATAATAATAATGACGCTAAACGCACTTTTGTAAAGAAATATATAACACTAAAAATGAAATATAACAAAATATATAAATATAAACGATATAAATAAAAATGAAATCATTAAAAAAATATTTATTTTATTAGTGCGACATTTGTTTTCCTACTCTTTCACTTAGCTTTTCAAATCGATCTCATTGTGGATATTTGCACATCGTAATGGGTGTTGCGTCCGTTATGTTTGAGCGTATTTTGTGTTGGGTCAGTTTCATTTTTGAAAAAAAAAAAACGATTCGCAGGTTAAGTTGAACTTATAGGATGAATTACCCCGCATCTGCGTATCGTAGGGCAGAAAAACCCGGAAAACTCCCTCCAGGTAGTCTGACTAACTAGGCAAGGTGCTGAACATTACAAATGCCATCGAGTCTCATTTTTTGAAACAGTGCCTACAACACAGCCGCCGGTGGATTGAACTTCTGCCTTAATGTTCACCAGTAGCGCGTTGCCACTGAGCCACGAATCGTGGGAAGGAAGTTATAAAACAAGCAATATAAAAAACAAATTTTAAAAGTCAATTCCTTCTTTTTTTTTTTTCACTATATTGCAGAAAGTCTTTTATAAATAATTTTCATTCATTTTTTTAAGTTTATCTGGCACCATCTATTGGTAGATATATGAAATCTAGAAAAACTAAAATTAATTAATTAAATTTAATTACTGAATTAATATTTGAACAAATTGTATTAGCATCCAGTGTCATCCACTACAAGTTCAAAAAAAGTGTATTTGAACTTGAGTGGATGAATAAAAAGTATTTTGTTAACGATTGAAAATTTGAACAAGATATATATAGGGAGAGTGTGAGCTATTAGAAGGAATAGAAAAAAAAAAAATAGAAAAAACAATTAATAGACAACTCATTGATTGTAATAAATTTTTTCATCTGTCTAGCAATATGAAGACTACCAATCGTTGGAAAAACGTCACCACCACAGTTTTTAAATGCATGTCATTTTTTCGCATTTCTCTTATCTTAAAATTTTTGTATTTTTAATTATGTCATTTTATTTACTTTTATTTTTGTATTGTTAATTATATCATTCTTCGCATTTCTCTTATCTTAAAATTTTTGTATTTTTAATTATGCAATCAAAAGACACTCTTTAAAATTAAAAAAAAAAAAATTTATATAACATTTTATGCCCTGGCTATAAAAACAGAATTTGATGCATATAGTAAATCAAAGAACAAGCGTCTGCGGATTACACGCTGATGTGTCAAAATTACTAGATGTTATATTTTTTGTATGGCGAAAAATTATATCTGCAGATAGTAAACAGAAAATTACGGCATTAAGAAATCTTCAAAATTACTAATAAATAGTCTGGTAAAGAATAATTTGCTAATTTATTAAACAACTGGAAAAAGAAATTCCTGATTTTTTAAATAAAGAAATATTAAACAAGTTATGGACCTCTTTTCACAGTAATGTAGCCATGGACTTTTTTTTTTTTTTTTTTTTTTTTTTTTTCAATTCTACTATTAGTTCACACACTCGCTATATATATCTTGTTCAAATTTTCAATCGTTAATAAGATATTTTTATTCATTCACTCAAATTCAAATGCATTTTTTTTTAAAACTTGTAGTGGATGACGCTGAATGTTGATACAGTTTTTTTCAAATATTAATTCATTAATTAAATTTAATTAATAAATTTTAGTTTTTTTTTTTAGATTTAAGTTGTATGTATCTACCAATAGATGGCGACAGATGTAAAGAGGAAAATTTCAACTTTATTTATAAAGAACTTTCTGCAATATAGTGAAAAAAGTAGGAATTGACTAAAAAAAATTTTTTTTATATATATATTACTTGTTTTCCTTACATAATATCAGTTCAAGCGCTCTGGCGCTGGGTGTCACAGGTTTCGGATTATATTAGATTAACCAAAAAATTAAAAAGTACACAAAAAATGATCCAGAAACATATGAAGGTAATTAGATCTAAATAATCTAGTATTAACGTAATGAGGACTGTAATCTGGACGATATTATTACACGCTGTATTATATTCAGTTTTTTCAGTTTTACGATAAAAAGGAAGACAAAAGAATGAAGGTAAATAACACTGGATCGCCTCAGATTCATAATACCCCTACATATATAAAGATATACCTGTCATGTTAAGGCAAGTTAATAATATCATAAATAAACAAAAATAATAAATGTATAAAAACTTTTGAGAAAACTCACTTTCAAATAATGTAATATAATAACAAGAGAAATATCTATAATCTTGATGATGGAAAAGAAAGTTGGACAAAAGGGTGGATGCAAAGATTACTGGGTCACCTTAGGTGCTTAACATCTATACACATATAAAGATGTACTTATTGAGGAGTATATTATGCAGAACACAGATGCCATATTTAAATGATACAGGGGCAAGGCAAGTAGAAAATTATCCAAGTTCTTGTTTATTTAATATATTAAAATAGTAGCAGTGTTGGAGTATTATTTTTCTACATAGTCTCTTTGCATTTCTCAATGCATTTGGTCTAACAGTTTGAAAGACTGTGTACTCCATTTGGCTAAAGATGTTTGACTAGTTTTTATATATATTATTTATCTATCATTTCTTTTACTACGTCATGAAGAATCACGATGGAATTGTTAAGGATATGCAGCAGCATCAGTTAATCCAAAACCATCTCTCGAACTTGATAAATTTTCCCGCCATTTGTGGAGATCTTGTATGCTTATTGGACCGTTTTGAAACTTCTGCACCCACTCACCTACTTATTTCTATTTGTGCGGTACTATTAGTACTATTACAATCTTTTTATATCATGACTGTGCTTTTTATACTTAAATGTATAAGGCAGAGATTATAGCTATTATGCAGTTGACGTTGTGTTAGTTGCAATTTTGGACGCAGTTTGACTAGTGAGTTACAGGTTTATACTGCATCATTGCTGTTGTCTCACTATCCACTAAGCCGCTGTGATCCCTTGTATTGCACTGTTACTACTACTACAACACACCCCTGTGTCTAGAATTGAAGTGCCCCTTCATAGTTTTTGAGAATGATGTGGGTGAAGTTGTACCACATCTCCATTGTGGCATCTTGGCACAAATCAGAAACAGGTGATAAGCCTATCATGAACGCCAACCATTAAAATAATAATAATAATAATAAAAATAAAAATAAAAAAGGGGCAACTAAGAAAAGCCTCAGTAACATAACCACACAAATACTACATTATGGCATGCGACTAGAAAGCAGAGCAGGCAATTTAAAGGAAATTATTATTAAATGTAGATAAACCTGACAAACGGGAGCCGAACCGAAAAGTTCTTGTGTTTGTGCCGTTGATAAGCATGATTTCTTCCGTTGAGCTCCATGTGTAGTTCTTAAATACCGCCGCTGGAAATATTCGTTCCAAATTGTGGTGACATAATCGTGGTTTAGTGTGATAGACGATCGCAATTGATTCACCCTGCCTAAAGCTGTATCTATTACATATCAACCTTTACAATGACGAATGATTTCAGATTTATTTGACATTCGGCATTTGAAAACAATTTTTTTTTTTTTTTTTTTAAATAAACATTAGAAATTGGGATGATTGATTTGTTCTTGCTTTGTGAATAATTCGCGTTCATCTGCACTGACTAGTGTGGAATACATTTGCTATTGAATATGCGATTGACTTCATTTGCTTTTCACGTTTCTTTAAAAGGTTTTCAAAATTCATTGAAATTAGGCTTCTGCTTAATTAAACCATTATATCATTTTGTTTTATTTTTATTTCTTTAATTCACGTTTAAACTTGTTTGTATTAAATGTCACGTTGCTATTGACCATTTTTGCAGTTTTAAAGTGGCTTCGTTGTGAAATTTGCTATTATAACAACCCCAATTTGAAAAGAGTGGTTAGATATCTTCAACGTCACATATACATGAAAATCTTCTTCAATGGCGTTACAGCCCCATATCAGGCCAAGGTCTTCTGCCAGATTATGAAACATGAGATGTTGTTTTCTTTTTAAGAGATAGGGTTGTCACCACCGGGACTCGAACCCGGAACCTGTGGTACCGAACGCTAGTCACTCGGCCATCAAGCCCACATAAAGAATCCCTAGCCCTCAGTACATGTCATATTTCTTTATGGTTAAGAGTTTGACAGCTGTAACTTATTTTTTTTTGTGGAGGTTTCCATTTCTCAGAGGATTTTTTTTTTTAGTAACATATTTTTCTAATTGCGTATTTAGCTTATTTATTTATTTACATTTGAAACATGAATATATGACATTTTAAATTGAATTTTTGGCAAATATAATTAACCTCATTGAAGTACTTCATTGGCGCAGCATCCCCATGGTGGATCAAAGCCGTCTCTCTACTGGCAGATTTCGAGACAGGAAATGCTTTCTTTTTACGGGTAGGAGTTGTCAGCCCCTAAATCCAATACTCTACATTCATATTAGACCGGGGCCTACGGTTTAAAGTGGATTCCGAACCTCTACAGACATCCACGTCACGGTCGAGACTCGAATGCGAAATCTATAGTACAGAGTTTTAGTCACTTGGCCATCAAGCACCCTTATTGAAGTTAAGATATAAAATAATAATAGATTGTTTCGAGATTGTATATAAGATACTGAATATACTTTTCTTGAGGTTGGTTTGTCGCTCTACGGTCATCTTGTGCACAAGGGCTAAGCAGACCGGGGCCTACAGTTTAACATCCTTTTATTAGATATTTTTCCGAATTCTAATTTTTAAAAAACATTTTTACTTGGGCAATACTTGCTAAAGCAAAATATATTTATTATACATGAATAAATGTTGTATCTACGCCGGACAATATCATATCATATGTACTAGTTTGTAATAAATGAGAAGAAAAAAAATGGAACATTCGAATTTTTTTCTTAGTATCCAATTACGGGTAGTTGCTAATTGGTCAAGAACATGAATTGCTTATTGATTATGAGAGCACGAAGAAATCTGAAATATTTATTGAAAAGAAATTGATTATCTACACTAGTGATATTGAGAATCTTCTAGTGATATATAAAGTCTTTTGCGTAATTTTCAATATACTTTTTGAAAATTAAATTCCATCACACAGTTTGTTCTTTATTCCGTTTATCGAAGCAAACAATGAAATCAATGTTTGTTTGCATGTCCAACAAACTGTTTTTTACAAATGAGTTATTTACAAGACTTACTAACTACAAATATTCCATTTACAAATGTTTATCATTAAAACATACACCCACACACTGAATGAATCAACTAAACAATGACTGTTATCTGTGTCAAAACAATAGTCACTGACTGTTGCTTTGACAATCAATCAAAAACAGTTATTTCTTTTCTCTAGCCCGAAAAAAATGTTAGATGTTGTTTTACAAAAATAAAATGTAAAAAAAAAAAGTACTTCAGTATGTATAGTTGAATCTTTTTTATAAATATTTTCAATGTAAACAAACTCAATAACGATTGTTTTTCGTGCCTGATTCTACCAACTGATCCTGATGTTATTTTTCAACTGGTCTTTCCACAAACTGTCATTTACAAAAATAATAAATAAAGCAGTATACCACTATTGTACATTTTCTTAGTATAAATCTGTACGTTTCTCAACATAATTTTTGTTTACATTATGACTAACTTAGTAAACAACTGTATCCAGCCTTTCTTCAAATGTTTTTCTTTGATTCCCAAAAGAGTTACTAGTGGAATATTCAAAAGAATTATTTGTAAGAAATGGTATGTCTTACAAAATATTATAAACGATTCTTCTTCATTTATAAAAATGAAAACAAATCAAACGGGTAATGTCTGTTTTCTGTAATTGATTTTTTTTTCAAACTGTTAAAAAATAATAAAGAAAAACATTTATTTCTTTTTCAATGGACTATTAGTATTTGTTTTATAAAAATGCTCATTAATGACAGGTATTTCCATCAATATAAATAAACATGCATTACTTTTCGTTCCCATAGCATTTAATTTTTAACCATCAAAAGTTAAAAGTAAACAATTAAGTTCAATCTTTCTAGAAATTTTCGCTTCCATTCACAAATTTACCAACTTCCCAAAAGATCTCTCATTCAAAACTTAACCGAAGAGAAGCTTTGGAAGGACAAGGAATATACATATATGACATTTTTTTTTTCTCTTCCTTCTCTCCTCTAGATGAAACGTTTGTTAAAAAGTAAATAATTATATAAAAAGGAAAACAGTTACTTCCTTTCAATGAACAACTAGTATTTGTTTTACAAAAAATGTTCACAAATGATACGTATTTCCATCATATAAATAAACATACATAACTTTTCATTCCCATCGCATTTAATTTTTAACCATCAAAAGTTAAAAGTAAACAATTCTGTTCAATCTTTCGAGAAATTTTTGCTTTCATTCTAAACCTACCCTACTTCCCATGTTCTCTCATTCAAAACTTCCCGAAGAGAAATTTTTGGAGGGACAAAGAAATATACAGATACGAAATTTTTCTCCTCCTCTAGATGCATTCTTTGTTAAAACAGTAAATAATTAAATAAAAGGAAAGCGGTTACTTCCTTTCAATGAACAGCTAGTACATGTTTTACAAAAAAAAAAATGCTCACCAATGATACTTAATTCCATTAATAAAAAATAAACATAGCATACAGAACTTTTTCATTCCCATCGCATTTAACTTTTAACCATCAAAAAGTTAAACAATTCTGTTCAATCTTTCTGGAAATTTTCGCCTCCATTCTCAAACCTACCAACTTCCCAAAAGATCTCTCATTCAAAACTTCCCGAAGAGAAGTTTTGGAAGGACAAGAATATACATATACGAAATTTTTTTTTCTTTCTTCCCCTCTCTCCTCTAGATGCAATCTTTGTAGGAATATGAAAATAGTTGGAGGACATGCCCACAGCAAATGGATGAGGAACCTCGGCTAGCGGACCGGCCCTCTCATTCATCAATGTCAGAAGTCACCCTCGGGCTGTTCCAAACGAATAATTATCGACCAGCCTGGAGGACCTTTTTCAAAAACCAGAGAAGAGGCCATGTTAATCGGCTCCGGAACACTGTTCCGCTCTGGTAGAGATATGTGGAATGAGTTGCCACACAAAGGACGGCCGGGCGCTCTGGTGGGTGCGGACCTGATTCTCAATTAAAAACGGTCGACATCTGCCTCACGCGTTTTTGCCGGGGTCGTGGGGCTTTTGCAGTCGACTTTGGCAATGTGGAATAGCAGTGTATAATAATTTCAATTTCAGGTTGTTCGTGAAAATGTCTAATATTCAACAATGTAACTTCAGGAGGAGGAAATTTAAATAACAAAACTATCGTAAAATAACAAAATTATTATTCAACCCAAGAATTTCGCTAAAATGAGTTAAAATAATTTGAAAATGCAGAATAATTCTTTTACAGTTAACTTTGGCAATGCGTATAATAATTAAGCAGCGTATAATAATTTCAAGCAGCGTATAATAATTTCAATTTCAGGTTGTTTGTGAAAAATTTGTAATGTTTGGCAATGTAAAAACTCGATGCAACCTCAATGCTCGAACTTCCTGAATTAATAAATTTAAATATAAACAAGTAATAAAAAAAAATTTCAATTCCACTTTTTTTTTTTTTAGTAAGTCCTTTATAAATAATTTTCATTCATTTTTACGTTTATCTGGCGCCATCTATTGGTAGATATATGCAACTTAAATCTAAAAAAAAATTAAAATTAATTAATTAAATTTAATGAATGAATTAATATTTGAAAAAACTGTATTAACATCAAGTGTCATCCACTACAAGTTCAAAAAAAAAAAAATGTCTTTGAACTTGGTGGATGAATAAAAGTATTTTATTGCGATTGAAAATTTGAACAAGATATATATAGGGAGAGTGTGAGCTAATAGAAGGAATTGAATAACATATTATAATTTAACCCAAGAATATCCGATATCCTCCTTTCCAAATTACCATGCAATTTTCCAGTGAGTCACAATTTCCCCTCAATCGTTTTTTGTTTCTATCGTTTATCCATTTTTTTTTTATTTACCTTGTTGAATTAATAATAATAATATAAAAAATTATAATGCATAATTTTTTTATTAATTAATAAAAAATAAGAATAACTAATATGTTAAATTTTTTCAAATAAATTAATAATATATATATATATTACCACCCTTTTTTTCTATCTAATCAATGGGCTTAAAGCTTAAAAAAATTCTCTCACTCACAAAGCAGGAGATAAGAGGTTACTAAGCATCCAAGGTTCTCCGTCAACCTGGCAAATCACCATCATCAACCCAAGCATTTCGTTAAAATGAACTAAAATAATTTGAAAATCAACTTTTACCAATCGGGAACAAAAATGAAATGTTATTGAATTTTTAATTGAATGAATAAATTTTTTTCATCGAAAAAAAAAAAAAATATGTATCTGGTTTGAAAAACTCATTCAAATTTGATTCTTATATATCTTTATTTAATAATCTAAGAAAAATAAAAGATTTAACAAAGCATTTTCTTTTCTTAAACCAATATAATGCTTTTCTTTAAATCTCTTACTTTGGGTACAAAAAATGTTCTGAGAAAAAAATAATTGTTTTTAATTATGACAAATAGTTACTTATTATCTATGATTTTAAATGTCAAAAAATTCTTTAATCTATGTATTTTAAATGACTCGTTAATACCATATACAATTGAGATGTCTTATTATGTTCAGGTTAATGTCTCCAATCTAATATTTGCAAATTAACCATAAATAAATTATTAAAATTATAAATTTACACACCACTTTAAACTTCTTCTGTTATTTCAACTAAGTTTGATTTTAACATATTTTTTAATTTTAGTCTTTAATGATTAGGAATGAGAAAAAATATTTCTTAAATATATTTTGTTCATTTAAAACAAAACTCTAACAAGAATGACACAATAGCATTAAAAAAATAGATTACAAAACACTTAAAAGTAGAGCTTAAAAGATAATAAATCTAATCTTTTTAAAAAACATCAAAAATTTTTTTTTTTTTAAACTTAGAGGTAATAAAGTTTATGGCAATTACCACTACATTTAAAAAGTAAGAATTTGTATGCTAAATAGGTTTCCTCATTAACAAAATGTAAAAAGGTGGATTCAATACAAAATTCATTACATATTTAAAAAGACTTACATAATAAATTGTTATATATATATATGTTTGCATGTGTGTGTGATAAAATTTTAATTATATTATCTTTTATTAGTGATAGTAACAGTCCAACAAGCAATCATATGGAAAATGGCCAGGTGAGGCAGATTAAAAGAGCAACGTCATGGGGGAGGAAATGTAATTTACGAAGGATTTTAATTGCAATAAAAATATTAATTTTAATAATTTAAATTTTAGATTACATGATATTAAAAAAGAAAAATTAAATGAAAAAATTTCGCTCTAAATATTAAACTTTTTCAAAACTATGTTGAGTCTAATCTGATTGCACCCGGCTGATTCATACTACTATTACACCAATGTTTACTATTCCACACTATCTGTGGTCAGACAATACTCTGATTGCATTATTTTTATTATTTAGGCACAATATTACACTTACCTAGAATTTTTTATGAGAGAAAGGGGATTTTTAGAATGAACAAGAAATCTTAAGCTGATAACAATCAAAAATTTATTGGGCTTTGAATGATCCATGCATGTATAATTAGAAGTCATTCCAGTTTTAAAATTTAAACAAAACATTTCAATTTAAAACTATGTACATAAGATTTTAATAAAAACTATTTTAACATCACTATATGTTTGATACACAATTTCAATTTACAATCATAATTCTAAAATCCATGGGAAAATAAAAAAAAAAAAAAATACTTTAGCACACATATGTAGGGAATACATTGGAATCATCTTGCAAATGGCAACAAAATATCACATTTATTTTTTGAATTTTCTTTTTAGTTGTAAAGACATTCAAACAAATAGAAAAATTTACACAGAATTGCAAGGGATTAAAAACATACCGCAATTGTTTTCAATGATTTCTCATCATAAGTATTCAAAATAGTATTTCTAACAAAACATAAGACACTCCTAACATTTAGCAATTGATTAAATGTTTGAAAAAAATATAACTTTTAATAGCTGGAGAAGAATCTTAACTGCATTAAAATAACAATACTCTAAAAAAATGGCAAATTTTAAATATATTTTTTAAATAAGAGTACACAGAATAGAAATTAAAAACAACTTGTAAAATGTGACAAAAATACATCAAATAAATATTGAGCTTTCATTCATATTCAGACTTAAGATACTTTGAGAAATATATAAATCCCTCAAAAAAACAAATCATTCTTTCTTAAATAAATATTTTAAATATAAAGAAGATAAATGAAGCTAATTCTCTAAAAACATCTATTGTTTTAGCTTGTAATATCATAAACTAATTAAAACTATTTCTTAAAAATTTCTTGTATTCATTATTGAAAACAAATTAAGTTTCATGTTAAGAATTTTATCAATTTAACTTTGAAATAGCCAAAATTGCTGATCAGTATACAGCAAAAAACTTATAAAAAAAATAAAGTAAATGAAGTTTTGAGCCAGAACTAAATAAATATTCAGTCAATTCAATATATTCATTTAATACAGATAATAAAAGTCAACCAAATTAATTCATAACTTTGTAAAAGTTAACCATGAAACATTTCAGAAAAGGTCACAAAAGAAAATGCATTTCAGGCATTTTGTTCAATTTAAGTATTCATATATGCCATAAAAAACAGATTAGGCTTCAAAAAATTTTAAAAAAATTATTATTACAGAAATTTTTCTAAAATGTAATGGAAAAATACTTTTTCTTTCCTTGTACAAACATACCTTTATAATGTAATTTATTCCTGAGAAAATATAAAAGGCAAGGGGGAGGGGTGTATTTAATCTATGCCTTTTCAGAAAAATAAAAAGTCAATAACTTTATGTAAGAAATAAGTCTTGAATTTATGAATAGAATTTTTTATTGTATATATTACCAGAATAATGTATTATAACTAACATTTAATATAAATTATAAAATAAACTAAATTTTATCACATTTGAAGCTTTAAATTCTCTGTCCTGCAGAGCTAATAGAAGAAAAATAATTTATATATATATATATATCTAAATTCTATTCTATTTTGTTACAAATAATTTATCATTGCAGGTTAAATATATTATAAGCATTTTTTTTTTTTTTTGAACCTACTACATCAAGAATGTTAATATTAAGACAAATTATAATTGAATAACTACTTGAAATATAACTAAATAAAGAGTGAAAATAAACTTTCCACAAACATAATTGCAGTAATAATTACGCCACATATAAATGAATACTCATTAAAAGACATGTAATGAGCAACAGATGAGTTGTAGAAGAGTCTTAACTGTATTAAAATAATAATTTAAATGAATATTAAACACTATGCTTAAACAAATAAAAGTCATGGTAAAAACAACATTTGAAGGAAAAAAAAGATTATTATTATTATAACAATAACAGTACAGTATTATATTTAAAGAGCATAAAAAATTTATACTTTTTTTTTTTGGAAAATGCATATTTTCCTTTTATAAAACATGACTGCAGTTTGAAAAAGTGTAAAAATATTTATGCTGTGCAATAACAATTCAATGAAAATAAGTACAGCAATTTTTTTCATCTGCTTTAGAAAAATATATTATATACAAAGGGTTTAATTCTAATTGTTGGCAGTGTACAAAAGCAAAATTTCAAGAATTGTCAATGTTTGGAAATTTTTGAATATCTGCATCACTATCAGCAGAGTAAGAATACGGTCGGTCTTCCACGAGGTTGGCTTGGATTTCATTTTCTGAGCTCACACTTAATCTTTTATTGGATGCATCTTTTATATTGTCAGCAGCCTCTTTTTCATCACTTTTATGTATAGAACTTTCAACATCACTCACACTTTCAATTTCAGTTTCATCTGTAAAAGAATTTCATTAAAATACACGAAAAAATGTTAAGAAATGCATTTAAACCCACTGTTTAAAAAGGATATATATATATATATATATATATATATGAAAACAAAAAAATAATTCCTAGTATCTCTGCATGCAGAAATCACACATATTAGTTATCTAGCCCAACAGGAGCAGTAAAATCAATCATCCAACTTATTGCTTTATAACATATCAGGGAAGTTGAATAAAAGAAAAAAATGTAATTGTGAAGAAAAATTGTTAGAATACAGGAAATGGAAAATATAGAGCAGCAGCCTCCAAACCTTTTTGATCATGTACCCCTAAAGGTGAAAAAAATTTAAAATTTTACCCCATATAATATATATTATATGGCAGTAATATAGCACAAAACAACATAGCTCGACTGGCTATGGGAGAATTCCCTACTGTGCGGTTGGGATGTGAAAAAAAAGACAATGTTTGGGGAGCTTAATATCATAAATGCTTTGTCACTAAAGCTCAGACCCATGAAGACTTATGGAAAGTGCTCTGCCTCTAGAGGGAAGATACCACTGAATATTCAAGAAATTGTACCTATAAGTCTTTATTTCCATATGCTTTAGAGCCAAAGTATTTATGGTACTGAGTTCCCTAAATGCTAATGAAGCCACGCACAGCAACCACTGAGAGAACCTTGCAAACACAATATGCACACTTGTAAGTGGTTGGCATCTTAAGTCTTAGATACATTTCCGGGGTTTTGCCAACTACAATTTGGAGACTCCTGATATAGAGGTCCGAGAAGTCAATAGAAAACATTAGTACAGATAGTAGAGGGGGGGAAGGGGGAAACAGATTCTTCCTATGAAATTTCACACATGCATTTTAATAAATGCATGGTTAATTTTTCTAGTATTCAGTTTTCTTATATATAAAAAAAGATCTGAGTTCCAACTAATTCCTGAACACTGATTCTGCTTCCACATTTTTAATTAAGTGAGTTTAATGGATCCAAACATTTAATGGCATGTGGAAAAAGTTTCATGCACTGAAAAATAACTCACTATCTTTTAAGAGCAATTTAATCATCATCTTTCCTTGTTGGGGCTTCATCAGCACCTAATTGCAAACATGCTTTAAATAAGTCATTTAGCACTGGCACAAAATAAAACATTAGTGCAGATAGTGAAAAATCAGATTATTTAGTTAGAAAATGTGCAATATTTGCCATGAGAAAATTTAATTTTTTATTTATTTTTTAGCAGTAGCACTTGAACACATAAATTCAGTGACTAGAGAAAATTAATTTGGAAATACTGCTTTACCCCCCCTAAAAACTAAGTAAACTATTGTTATACTAGACACATTTTTATTAAATAAATACAATTTTTCATATTTTTTGGAAAGGAATGCAGAAATTTAATTAACATCTTCAAACCATAATTAGAGCTAATTAATATAAGGGCAATATGTGTGTGGACATCTTCACTAAGATTTGGAAATTTTGCAGATAGTTTTTTAGAAAGGAATAAAAAAAAAGTGCCTAAATAAAATTAAAAAGCAAGCATAAGCAAGTACTCTTAAATATCACATGCAAAAAGAAAACATTTAAACAATCTTCCACAAAAATCGTATATATTTTATCAATTGAACCTATTTGTGAATCTCTGACAACACATTATGACAATAAAGAAGACCCATTAGTGATGAAAGGGCTTATCATGAACAGATAATTATTGGACCACTAACAATTAAATGTGATACCATTTTACATGGTTAACAAGAAAGTATGTTCAGTTTTACAATGTACTTATATGGTGAAAACTGAAATTACTTTCTTACAATAGAAGCCATCATTATGTAGAAATCACTTTCCAGATTATTTTACTCAATAAAAGTCATGACAAAGTGATTTGCCAAACAAAACAAAAAAATATGTACTTAAATTTTGCATAACGAGGATGCAATGTTAAAGAATGGATTGTTTCGAAATTAGTAGATAAACAAATGAAGGTTCACCTCTTCCTTTCACGAATTCTTAATCAGAAGCAAACAGAATATTACTTTAAAGCTAATCAAAAAAATACTATAGATATTTATATATGCATATTATATTTTATACATGTCAAATTTTCAGATTTTATGTCATTCTGTAATTACAAGCTATTATGAGTTTGCAGAAAATTTTCGGTTTTGTGTGAGTGCAGACTGTTTATTTTTTTTTTTTTTTTTTATCTAACTTTGATCATAATCATTCTGTCTCATTCTTTTCCTTATAGTTACAATATAAAAATTTAAAATATTCAAATTTTTTTTTAAAAAAAAAAAAACGTATTAATTTTTAGGTTTTTATATTGATGAGATTAAATATATGTAATCGCAAAGAATGATACATATTTTTGCAGCATAGCAAAAGCATATATAAAGCTCGTATTTTTGTTGAAAGAAATTTCAATAATTTCTTTCTTTTCAAAGTTCTTTCAATTGTTTTGGAGTAAAAATTCAAATGTTAGCTAATAAATTTATTTTAGACAAAACAGTTTGTGAAAAATTGAACAATTATTGTAAGCATATGGTTATTGTAATTTATGATTGCAAAAATTTTAATCAAAAATTTTTTAATAATTTAGATGGCATTTTAATTCACATTCTTATATTTATTTTCAACTACTGGTTATAAAAATTTTAATTGTCATATTTATACAGTTATATAATATGTTTTAAAGCAAATTATTCATAAAGATTCAATTTTTTAGATTTGTTTTTCATATTATATCAGGAAAATTAATATTGAAAATAAAACTTGTTGGGGTATTTGATTTAATAAGATTAAATTTAAGCATTGAATTAATGTATTAAATATGCCAAAATTTTTTATTATTTGAATTAAGTAAGCTGCTATTATAAATTCAGAAAAACTCACCACTGCTGGTGGAAACTTCAGATGGCAGAACCTCATTGATAGCTGAATTATAAAACATGCAATGTATAAAAATGTATATGCACATTTAGAAAGAGAACATAAAGATTTGATATTTTAATACTAGTATCTTGATTTAAAAGTAAAATCTCAGTTTAGGGGACAAGAGATTTTTGGTGAATTATTTTTTGTTCACCATGCTGGTGAAAAACTTGTGTCTCAGATTGAAATGTAATTTTAAGCTAAAGAAGTTTTGAGAAGAAAATCTAAGTTACTATATTTGGCTACTTTTTTCCCATTACCAAGCATATGGGCATATTTGGAAACTTTTCACTACTTGGCAATGGGAAAAAAAAGGAGCCAAATTTCGTTGTCCCATAAAACTGCAATTTTGCCAATTAAAATTTCTTTTTAAGTTATGATACCAGAAAACAAAGATCAAAATCAAACATACTAATGATTTATTTTTTAATATTACATTTAAATAAAGAATGATGAAAACTCACCACTGCTTGTAGAAACTTCAGATGAGGGGCCTTCAGTGATAGCTGGTGGAGGTGCTGGCAATGTCAACCTTGGAGCTGCAGGTTGTTGATTTCTAGGAGGATTGAATTGGAAGCAGTAACAACACCTGAATGCTGGAGAAAAATAATAAAAAAATTAAACAATTTAATTGCATCAATAAATAAACAATATTGTTAAAATTATCATAACATACAGCAATTCTACTTGAACATTTGCCCACAACATTTAGTCCTACAGTGGAAATTAACAATGCTCTTTGTTTCATATTTTAACAAAATATATTACATAACAAACAGTATACAAGACATGAATTTAAAAAAAAAAATTGAATTAAGTCAGTAACTACTTGTGAATAATGTACTGGAAAGTCAGAAATATTGTTGTTGTCATTAAACAAGTTATTCAGTAACCAACAAAGAACTCTTTAATATTTTTAAATGTTAATCCAAGATCAGATAAATTTTAATAAAAGCATTGGATTAAAAATCTTTTTCACTATATTTTCAAATGTTGAATTTAATTATAATTTTTATTTAAATCATATTTTAGTCTTTTAAAGTATGATCAATGAATAAAATTAATTCATAAAATTAAAACTATCCCCATAATTTAAAACATAAAAAATAGGTAGTCTTTTAACAGTACATTAACAGCATTTACTATCAAAATATAACATAAAAACTACACTAATAGCTCACCTACAAATTCAAATTCTTCTTTTAGAGCCATTCCATTATGAGATTGACATTGGCGGCATATTAAGGCATAACGATTAGATGGTCCATCTCCAACCAAATAATCAACTAACCTGTCCGTAAAAGTTCTTTCCCGTGGTAGAACAGGTCTAGGCATTGGCGGAACAGGAGGCCGTACTGCAGCATAAACATTTTTATAAAAACAATTTTGTTACTTACTTTTTACTTAAAATTAAAAGAATAACAAATTTAACATTTTATACAATAAAAAATAAAATATGAGAATTTAGTTAAATGAATAAACAGATTTTACAGCCATTATTATGTTAAAAAACTTCTTGGAATAAAATTTAATATTAGGACTTCCTTTTTTTTAACCTTAAAATGTCATTTATTTTGTTAGAATTAGGTCAATAAAAACAACCAAAGATTGGTTTTATTATGTGTAATGCATCTATTCATTTGGGAATTTTTTTTTGGGGGAAAAAAAAAAATACTTATTTTATGCTGAAACTCCACGCTTACAGTAAATGAAAAAATTTTAAGTATAATGATAGCAAGAAAAAAGTTATTTGTTCATTAATAAAAACATAATTAGTTTTAAACTAAAATAGAAGGAGAGTTTAACTCATTAAGAAGATAAAATTTGATATGAGCCTATATAAAAGTTAAGTTTTTGATAAATTTAAGTTCATAATAAATTAAAATGTTAATACTTAAGGAAGTCAGGCATGAAAATAAATTTAAACTGAAACATGTTATTACATAATTTTGAAAAATTCTTAATCATTACATTTGACCATTAATATCAAATCAAATACTTCTAAAGGATATTCATTCCAATTAGCAACTACAAAAAACATGCAGTCAGATTATTTAGAATGGTAATTGAAATATATATAAATAATCTTATTAACCTATTTAAGATTTATATTGTAAAAATGCAATAATGTATAAACATTTTTCTCCTATTTTATATGATACATTTTTAAAATCTCTTTTGCTGTATGACAGAGAAAGCTTCCCTAATTGCAAGAAAGAATATATATTTGGCCTTACATGATAATTTGTTTTATAAGAGTGATTCTTTTTTAGACAATTTTACAAATTTTTTCCTTTGGTTTTGAGATATCATACAAGTCAATACCATTCATAAAATGTCATGAATTATGTTTTATTCAACCAAACTATTGCATGTCTCAAAATTCATGCACCATTTGAATACCTAAACATTTAAAAATGTCTGGAATATTTGTAATGAGAGAGCTGATTTCCCTTCAGAATGCACCTTTAGACTTGGTGTTAGGAGTATTGTTTTCTAAAACAAATCATCATCTAGTTTTTATTAAAAGCATTACTTCTTGTATGCTTGTTAGGACACCCTTTATAACTATACATTGAAAATGTGATGTGCCTTTACATAACATAAATTTAAAAAAATTTCATGTAATGGAAAAGTAATTCACTATAGCTTTTTCACAACATTTTGTAATTCAAATGAAAATAAATTTTTTTCTTTTCCATTTTTCACCTTTGTTCTTTTTGACAAAAATTAAAATGCACCAATTTCCTTAAGTAGAAAAGGTTTAGGTCTTTGATGGGTTAATAAAATTAATTAAAATGAAAAATTCATGAATAAAATATTTAACAAATTATATATTTAAAAGTATCAAATAATTAATTACTAAAAGGAGTAAATATTGTTAAAATATTTCTAAATTAACTAACATATTGGTTTCATTAAAGGTTAATATCTCATGCTTCACATACCAAAACGTTGGCCACCTCTCTGGAAAAATGCAGTGGGGTAAGGAGGGTTAGTAGGGGATTTTCCAGAAAAAAACTGAAAACTATTAGGATAACCTGCACTATTTATTGTCAAAGTTTGACCAGGACTTCCCAATGGTATTGGTGATGCTCCTCTTGGCGATACATTTCGACGTCTCAGTTCTGAAAATAAAATTATAAAATATAAAGTACCAAAAGTAGAACTTTTTAACTGTAAGGAATACAATTTATAGCAATCTTTATTTTCTAAAGATTGAGGATTTCATTATTTAACAAGAATAGCATATTGAATCAGAACAATTCACAAATTTTTTGATAACTATTTTTAAATTCTAGATAAGATATATTATGAGTATTACATGCATTTAAAGTCTCTGTATATAGAAAGTTTTATATTATCATATTGAATTATAAAAATAAGAGATTTGCAAACATATTGAATCAAGCAAAGAAGACAAAACAAAATACACACCATAGCAATACGTAAC
>BPLR01006736.1:0-46017 GCA_021605095.1 Caerostris extrusa
TAAATATGTTTAATAAAATAGAAAACATATAAAACATTAAATATGTTTACATAAATATGAATAAATGAGAAAAATGTAAAAAAGAAATATGTTTAGTAAATTAGAAAATGTAAATAAATTTGTTTAATAAATTGAAAATTTAAATATGTATAAATATATAATAATAATAATATATTATAATATAATTTAAATATGTATAAATATATTTATTTACATAGATATGTTTAATAAATTAGGAAAAGGAAAAAATTAATATGTTTACATAAATATGTTTGATAAATTAAAAATGTTAAAAAACACTTAGGATCTAATTTAATTACATAAAAAATAAACAATTTTAAATTATTTTTTTCAAAATAATATGGAGTGCAGCCATTGAGAAGACACTAAAATGTATGAAAGTGATAACTGAATAATTTATTTAAAAAGAAAATTCCACCTAAATTAAAAATTAAACAAAATTATTTTAATTAATTTTTATAATTTTATATATATATATCACACACATAGAGATATGTATATAAACAGATAAACATTTCGTTAAAAAATATAAGAATTTTTTAAAAAAATAAAATATGCAGACATTTTACAAATGTTGAAAAATTGCACTTGAAGAAGGGCGAGGTATGTAGATTCGCTATCCCTAATCAGTCGTTTACATGCTTCCAGGAATTCAGACGAGATGCATTATCTGATGATAAATAGGCCATGGCAGATTGAAACTGACAGAAATGAATAAATAATCAAGTGGAATAAATTTCTGCTTACATACACACTTAACTACTAAATTTTTTTTATTAAACCAGACGTGAAATTTTTCAAATTTTATTTATTATAAATTGACTTTTTTTTAGATGGAACTCAAAATGTATGGAATGACTATTTATAATAGTTTAGTTCTTATACAAGTGTTATTTTATTGTTGTTGAAAGATCAGTGGAAAACAAATTTGACTTTATTTGTACAGTCGATTGATATTCAATAGAAAAACGTAAACACAAAAAAAAAAAAAAGATGCATGGGATACATAATTAATAAAAATTGTCGGATTTTTACGCCGGCAAATTGCAAAAGAACCTCGATTGGCAAAAACAAGTCATTGGAAGTATGATGGAATATTGAGCCATGCTGTCTACAGGCCTTAGACGTCCATAGGCATGCTGAAATCAAATTGATGGTGCAGGATTTTGGGAATATTACACCACTCTCATGATGTCCCATAACAGCTCGATGGGACATGTCGGGCGATCTGGTGGCCAGATCATTCGTCGGAATTGTCCAGAATGTTCTTCAAACCAATCGCGAACAGTGGTGGCCCGGTGACATGGCGCATTGTCATCCATAAAAATCCCATCGTTGTTTGGGTACATGAATGGCTGCAAGTGTCATCCAAGTAGCTGAACATAAGCATTTCCAGTCAATGTTCGGTCCAGTCGCACCAGAGGACCAAGTCCATGCCATGAAAACAGCCCACACCATCACGGAGTCACCATCAGCTTGAACAGTGCCTTGCTGACAGTTTGGGTCCATGGCTTCGTGGGGTCTGCGCCCAAACGAACCCTATCATCAGTTCTTACCAACTGAAATCGGACTCATCGACCAGGCCACGGTTTTCCATTCATCTAGGGACCAACCGATATGCTCACGTGCCCACGAGAGTCACTGCAAGCGATGTCGTTCTGTCAGTAAAGGCATCGAGTCGGTCTTCTGCTGGAATAGCCCAAGAAAGCAGCCTTTCCGCTCCAGTTCTAACAGACAAGTCCCTTGTACGTGAACACATTGATTTCTGCGGTTATTGGACGCAGTGTTGCTTGTCTGTTACGAATTTACACTCTTGCAGACGTCGCCGGTCTCGGTCGTTAAGTGCAGGCGGTCGACCACTGCGCTGTCCATGGTGGGATGTTATGCCTGAAATGTCATACTCGGCACACTCTTGACACAGTGGATCTGGGAATGTTGAATTCCCTAACGATTTCCGAAATGGCATGACCCATGCGTCTAGCTCAACCAACATTCTGCGTTCAAAGTCTGTTAATTTCGTCGTGCGGTCATCATCACGTCAAAACCTCTTCACATGAATAACTTGAACAGAAATGAAAATCATGCGAAAGCACTGCGCATTTATACCTGTTCTACGCGATGCGGTTACTGCCATCTGAAAATTTGCATATTGTGATCCCATGACTTTTGTCACTTCAGTGTATAAAAGTATAACTGCCGATGTTCGTACATGATATGAGTGAAAACATAGAAAACTCCCGCCAGGTATTTCTGAGCACGATTCGAGATGCTTTATAACATTGTTGTAATTCGCCATACTGTCTCCTTGTTACTGAATTCAGTGATTGCAACGATGCCACCAGTGGATTCAAACCTCTGCCCTTCAGGAAATTTGAGCATGTTAGCATTTATCTTTTAAGTACGGCAATGCAGGACGTTCGTAAAATATTTTGACAAAATGAGGGATAAAAAGTGTCCATCAATAAGAAAAATATTTATTCATTGAGTTACTCGTACTATGATATGGGTGAAAACATAGAAAACTCCCGCCAGGTTTTCTGAGTATTGATTCGAGATGCTTTATATACATTGTTGTAATTCGCCATACTGTCTCCTTGTTACTTAATTCAGTGATTGCAACGACTGCCACCAGTGGATTCAAACCTCTGCCCTTCAGAAATTTGAGCATGTTAGCATTTAGCTACAAGTACGGCAATGCAGGACGTTCGTGAAATATTTTGACAAAATAAGAGGGAGGATAATGCCTATCAATACGAAAATATTTATATTGGGACCAGGATTATTTCCCCCATTAAGTGTGTAAGAAAAGAAGGCACAAAAGAACGAATGATATAATTCAAATAAAATAATAAGTGCCTAAAAAAAATTATGAGCGTCGAGTGTTAAGCTTCATATTGCGTGTCTGCAGTGGAAAAGAAAATATCTAGTTTTCATCAGCAAGACTTATTAAAGTGATAAGTATGAGTATTATCTCTATCTATAGTAAGAGATCATTTGAGTATTATATACTAGAGCAGGGGTGGCAACTCAAATGATCTTGCGGGCCACTTTGGAAATGCATCCTAACTCTGCGAGCAGCATGTAAATTTATGTATCCCATACTAAGATTTAGATCCATTCTAGACATTTTTTTGAGTGAAAATGGAAACATAATGAGCTATTATTGTTGTGTTTACTATTATTCTTACATGTAAACATAGACAATATAATAATAAGGATACTAAACGCACATTGTGAAAAATATATGAAAAATTGAAAAAAGATGAATGAAAAATGAAGTATAAAAAATATATAAATATAAATGAAATCATTAAAAAATATTTATTTCACTGCGTCACTGAGGTCACTTAAAGTGAAACGTAGAATCTGTTATATTGAATGTTCCAAGATGAGCGCGCATCATGAGTTCGCAGAATATAATTTACTTATAATAATTATGAATATAATTTTATACTTATTTTTTACTTATTATATTATGAATATAATTTTTTAATTAATGTTCACAGAATAATTAAATTATATTCTGCGAAACTCATAACTGTAAACTCATAAATAAAATAGGCAATATCTGTAATATAATCGCAAGAGTATTATTTTAAAAATCAAAGTCAATTTTTTCGCATCAATTCGACAGTTATTTTTTTAACATATGGATGCACACATAATGTATTTTTTAACACATTGATTTTCATTTTTTGGCCATTATAAAATAAATATTTGTAAAAGTGTGATAAATCTCACAGGCCGGAAAAATATTCAAGGCGGGCGCGGGTTGGCCACCCCCCTGCTTTTATATTGTGTATCTGTTGTGGAAAAATGAAAATATCTAGTTTTCATCAGCAAGTCTTATTAAACAGATAATTATAATTTATTAAAGAGTTATGTACTAGATTATGAAGTAATTCATTATTAACTTCCTTGATCAGAAGAGAAAAATCGGCTAATTTTAATATTTTTTATTAATTATAATAATAAATTAGGTAGCCAAAGTCAAGAAACGGTCCAATAAAATTTAAGTAATCATTCGTTTTCTTTCTTTTAAAAACAGCGGCAGCCATTTTGTTTCTTTATTTGGCGATTTAACGCAATTTTGGCACAAAGGGTACAAGCTTCCTAGTTTTTTACTTTAATCAGACTCGAATCTGATTAGGACATTTTGCAGTTGTTAGTCTTCCTATTGTATTATTTCATTCGATAATGTTTTCACGCTATTTGAAATTTTCTTTTATCTATACAGTAAATATTTGTCAATCGCGGGATCAGTTTCACGTGGCCGTGTTGTTTTAATTGTTTGCATTTAACTTGTGAATTTTGCGCCAATTTACGCCAATTTTGCAAACCAGGTATATTTCGCTTATTTCTTTCGGGTTACAATATTATAATTAGAGGAGTTCGTAACTTTTTATGACTATTTTGATGTTACTGTGATTATTTTCAGAATTGTTATTTATAATAAATAAGAACAGAAATATATATATTTTTAAATAATTATTCCGATAAATTATTGATTATTTCGAGATTGTTCTTATAACGTATGTCGGCCACTTATTCAGAATATAAACAATTTTTATGACGTTGCCACTCATGAAAATACGAAACAAACAACAAAAACGATTTTTTACTTTATTAATAACTTATATTTGATTATCAAATAATAATTTTCTTTTTAATGCTGTTGATATAATTAAGGTTTTGACAACTGATATATGAATTAGTGCGAAAAATGTTACTTTTATTTTTTAAACTTTAATTGATGCCGAAAACGCCCGTTCGAATGCACTAAATTTTTATGCGGTTTATTTGATGTTGCTTTTTAATGCTGTTAACATATTTAAGGTTTTGTGGCAACCGTTATTTGAATTCGCATATTAAAATGTGATTGATTTTACCTTTTTGTTTTTAAAACGTTAGTTCACGAAAAAAAAAGTTTTAATTTTTTTTTTTTGGGTTGTGATGTTGTTCTTGTTTTCTTCATTTATCTGATATGGTTATACAAAGATAGGCTTTAGTGAGGCAGTAAAAAGATAATTTTGCCTCCAACAAAGGATATATGGTAAAAAATTATTCTCTGTTTTTTTTTCTTTTTTATTATATTGTTTTATCATTTCGACATCATTGACATCATAATAGAAAAATTAAAGCTAATAATTTTGGCGTAATTTTATCGTAATAGCGATTATTAACGTTGTTAAAATGATACATTTTTGTGAGTTGGCAAAACAAAATTTCACCTAATTATTTGGCGTTAAATCGATTGCATTTGGTAAAAAGCAAATCATTAAAATTTTGTCATAATAGTGGTAACATTTTGGCGATAAAGAGATGTAATTTGGCGAAAAATATTTTAGGAATAAAATTTTTCTTAGCGATAAAATTTGGCGATAAAGAGATATAATTTGGTGAAAAACATTTTTTAGAATAAAATTTCTTTTAGTGATAAAATGGTGATAAAAGCAATAAATTTTGATGTAAAAGCAATTTGAAAATAAAATTTCACTGAGTGAAATAAAATTAGAGAATAAAGTTTGATATAATAGCAGTTTGGCTACTAATGATGGCGTAATAGCGAGTTTTGGCGACGTATTTCGGCGAAGTAGCGTTTTCCAAAGATATTAGATTTTCCAATGACTTCTGCAGTCATTTCCTTACGAATGAAAGAGGTTTTGGTACTTACGTATTAACGCCACCGCAGCAGAAGTTGCGCCAATAAAAGAGCTGCCAATGCGCCAAAATAGAGACTGTTTTGAATCTATGTTAAACTCTATATCGGCCCATTTTCCATCGAAACTGATTCACTACTTTGTTTTTAAATAAAGTATTTTTGAATTTTGAAAGTGTTTTGATTTTTAAATAAAGTCTTTTATATATTTTATGATTTTGTCACAAAAATTTTAAGTGTAGATTGAAACCACTTAAAAACCGCCAAATCTGTATTTGCGGTGGCGTTAATACGTAAGTACCGAGGTTTTTGGCCAAGAGATATTTTTTCGGCGAAGATGAGTTTAGTTTCGTTTTGCCAATGAAGTTTCACAGCTGGATTTCGAACAAGCACCTTCGAAAACCGAACTCGCTTTTCGCCAAGTCGCTGTGGCCAGTAAAAAATTAAATAATAATAACTTACATATATTTCTACTCATGACTGTAATTTAAACAATCATGAGCAAATCTCATTAAGCTGTTATCCAAGTCATTTAAGAAATACTTTTTCAATCCTACTATTAGTTCACACTCTCCCTATATATATTTATATATCTTGTTTTCAAATTTTCAATCGTTCATAAAATACTTTTTTTATTCATCCACTCAAGTTTAAATACATTTTTGAAATTTGTAGTGGATGACACTTGATGTTAATGTAGTCTTTTCAAATATTAAGCCAGTAATTAAATTGAATTAATTCATTTTAGTTTACATGGGAGAAAATTTTTCTCTTATATAAGGTATTTAGCTGGATATAAATTTAGGAATAAATACCGTCAGTGGAGAAGCTGTAGATCGCTGGAAAAATTTCTTTTCAGATTTTTTTTTAAAATTCTACTATTAGTTTCCAATCTTCCTATATATATCTTGTTGAAATTTTCAATCGTTCATAAAATACTTTTTTCATTCACCAAGTTCAAATGCATTTTTTTTGAACTTGTAGTGGATGATGTTAATAAACATGATGTGACACTTGGTTGATGTTAATAAAATTTTTTTTTCAAATATTAATTCATTGAATTAAATTTAATTAATTAATTTTAGTATTTTTAGATTTAAGTTGTATGTATCAATAATAGATGGCGCCAGATGTAAGAGGAAAATTTCAACTTTATTTGTAAAGGGCTTTTCTGCAGTATAGTGAAAAAAAAAAGTAGGAATTGACTTTAAAATTTTTTTTTTTATATTACATGTTCATTCTGGGTTTTAGTCTTGAGTCAAGGAGGGAACAAAATGGAAAATGAAACACGTGCGCTTTCTATTTTTGCCACTTAATATTGTGATTCTTGTCATATTTATATTAATTGTAATTATTTAATAAAAAGTAACTAAAATAAAAATTTTCTTTGTTGACCTAAGTAGGAAATTTACTTTTAATTTTTTTTTATATTAATTGTTGTAATATTAATTACTTTTTACGACTTTTCAATGATATTCTCTGTCCCAATACTCTGGTGAAACAAACATTATCTTTTTGCTAGCTTGTCTGTGAATGGTGAAAGTGAAACTATGTAGGGAATTATCTGCTGTGTTTATTTCCTTCTCTGTCGAAAGAGAGAGAAGAGGTGGATATTTATTCCTCGAGGCGTCCTTCGGCCGTCTGGACTCACTGATTAGGAATAATATTTTGAGCTCACTGTTTATGCTGCGTTTTGTACGATATAAACAATCTCCATCTTTTCAACATCTACTCTTTTTTTTTTCATTGAAATTTTTACGATACAATTCAAGATAAGAAAGGATTCGAGGACGGTGCTGTGGATGCATTCATTGATTTCCAAGTTTCCATTCTCTTGTCTTCTTTTAAAAACTCGTGTTCATTTAAAAAAATAATATTTGATATTTTTATTTCGGCGTCTTATTAACTTAAGAGTTTTTGCATACCGTATTTTGGACGTCCGTTAGCTTTTTCTCCCTAGCGCGCATGCTCATAGGAAACTTTCCTATGAGCATGCGTTAGGAGAAAAATAACGGACGTCCAAAAATACGGTATGCAAAAACTCTCTATTGCCATCATACGTTGGGTTTAGTTAAAACTATGACTTATTACGAATTTTTTATAAATAGTATTATTATAGAGGCCTGATTTCCGTGTGATTAGCTCTCTGTGCCACAGGTTTCGGGTTCGAGGATGTTCGTAGTGGTTCCGAATCCACTTTAAACCGTAGGTACCGATCTAACATTACTGTAAAGTTGGGCGTAATACTGACAACCCTACTCCGTAAAAAAAAAAAAAATCTCATATCTCATGTTTGGAATCTGCCAGTAGGCAAACGGCATTGGCTCCTCACCATGGGCTGTTGCGCCCATTGAAGAAGAAGAAGTGTTATAATAATAATAATAGTAACAATTTCATGACAGGTGATTAAGTCATCATGGCAGGAGGACTTTTGACAAGGTAGTGACCAGTGTGACCAATTTGCTGTAGAGCTGCAAATTGAATACAAAATGGCATCTCTCTCAAGGTTTGTTTTCAGAAACGGGTAGACTCTATGGCGATTTAGAAAATATGTGCTGTCTTGCATCAATAGTCAAGCTGGATGAAGAGTGTTTTTTCGCTGTTTTCTGCATAGGACACTTAAATGTGAGGCAGTGATCTTTAAAATACCTCCTTGTGTGGTTAAAAAGTATAATTTGATCACCTCAGTTGCAACAGATTCTTATATTATTCTTGTTCCAAACTGGGACGATGGAAAAATACTGATTCCAGAGTAGATTATTGAGTACTGGAGATGCTCCCTGAGTAGCGCTAAAACCTATATATCTGCCTTCAGCGTGACAAATTCAAGCAATTTCAAAATGAATGAAATTTGCAAATGGCTAGATATCGCGATGCATTCTTAGATGGAATTTTATGAATATTAGTAAAACACGTAAAATTTAACCATTTCAGTAAATAATTTAATAAAAAGTTACAATGAAATTGTAAACATTGTTGTTAAAACATAAAGTTAAATCTAATCATTTAGTTACAAATCATTTACTTATATTTTCAAATATAGTCAAACTGAAACTATTTTTAGAATAAAATTCCACTAATTTCAATATTTATTTATATACTTGTATTTTCATTTCAAACATGCTTTTCTGATTTTATTTCCGTTTAAAAAAAAAAAATCTAATAAAAGGAAAACACGCTTATAGCGAAGAATTGCTTTTATTTTTCACGTGTCTTTTAAATAAATATTAGCATTTGTGGTTTTATAAAAAGAAATATCTTAAGCACATCTAAGAAGAAAGTAGCTCCTTGAAAAAGAATTTACTTTTAAAGATATTTTTCTCTCTCGGTTAAAATATAATTTATGCTTAATCATCTAAATGGTTTTTTAAATGTCGCTTTTCTAATTAAGAACGTACAACGAATAATTTGATCGATTTCCAGCAAATTTTTATTTTCTACTTTTGATGGCGAATTTAGTAATCGAATTACTTATGAGTTTTGCGTTTACATTCAAGAGTAGTGAATGCTTGAAGTATCATTGAAAACCAATTGCTTCAGCAAAATGTGCTTATTTAAATTCAAGAAACTTTAACTTCTTAGCTAAACAACTTAATTACTACATTTTGTCAAAAAATTTATTTTCTTAAAAATTTAGTGTAAAGACAAATATAATATTTATCGTTTTGAAAGTGATATTTATTCTGATTATTAAAAATAAATTAAATTAAATTATAATAATTATATTAAATAAATTAAATAAGCATTAATTAAATTAAATTAAATCAAATTTAATTAATTAAGTTAAAATTAATCAAATTAAATTAAATTAAAAATTAATCCAAGTTATTTATAAATTAAATTAAAAATTAATCAAATTAAAATTAAATTTATTAACTTTAAAAACTTTTATTCAATTAAATTATTATTATTTCTTTAATTTAATTTTTTTGTTTTTTTAATTTAACTGATTATTATTTCTTTAATTTAATTTATTATTATTACTTTAATTTAATTATTATTATTGTTTTCTTTAACTTATTATTTAAAAGTAATTCTGTGGTTGTATGAAATTTATAATAATGTGTTTTAAATATTTTGGAAAGTATGTATAATGCATTTTTAAAATTAAAATGTAAATTTTTTATTAAAATAAATTATTATGATTAAAGAAATGTAAACTATTTTTTATGAATAAGAAACTACAAATAATTTCTTTTATGAAAGAAAAGCAAAGAAACCGTTTGAGCTTTAAGTCCGAACATTTGCCGTTAGCAATTAAAAAAGAAACAAAAATTTAATCGTTTTTTTATGTTTTGAGTTTGCGCTAAGCATTTCCTAGATCATGGCGTTCTAAAATCTTTTTTTAAAATATACTTACAATTTATAAGTATATAATTTTTAATGTTTTTACTTCAGTTTTATAAATCGAATCAATTAATCAAAATAATTAAACGACTATCATATTAAATTTTATTATTATTTCGATAATTCATCTCAGAGTCCTCAAATTAATTATCATAAACCATTTTTTTTTTCAAGTTTAGAAATAAATATTATATTTCTTGAAGCAATATATATTTCTTCTTCAGTATTGTAAGAAACATTGTTTAACTCATTTTGGAGATTGGAATAATTTTTTTTTGAAAAAGAACTATAAGTAACTTCCTAAGTTGCATTCGGGAAGTAAAATCTGGAAAAAGTTTTATGAAGGTGGTTTATTTTTGGCAACACATACAAGCGTTCAGGTGTTCGATTCGAAAAATCGTTTGGCCCGGAGGATAAGCAGTTTTTTTTAAACTCCACAATTCACCTCAACTCACAAAGCTTATCTTTGCACACGCGTTTGGATAATTTATCCAAAACATTTGTTTTGTATTGCTCGCGTAAATGTTTATTAGAATAACTTTTCCTTTAATCTCATACATGATTTTTTATTCATCCCTTGGCCGCCTTTTTTGCCCAGATTTTTCTTGGAAAGTACTTTTACGTTCGCAGAAGGGTGTGTTTTAAGTTGAACGAATAAAATTACCCCAAAAAGTAAGAAGTTTTTCTAGTAGTCAGATAAAGCGAATAAAAGATTGGGTTTTATAGTATTGCTTCTCTGGAAATTTGTAATTTATGTTTACGTAGAATGTGTATCGGTGATTTTTTATATTGTGGTTGACAGAAAAGGGTTGAAACATTTTAAAAGGCATTAATTTTTTTATAGATTTAATGCGATCTGGAAAACTATCTCGCGTAATCTTTATTATTATTGATGTTATGGATATAAAATTCCTATTTATAAATAGATTTTTAATGCCATTAGAGACAATGGATATTAAGAATTTAGCAGGATATTTTGACATTAAACTTATAGTTTTCCGGACTATTAAAATTACAGTTACAAAGCAGATTTAAAAAAAAAAAAAAAAAATTAAAAAAAAAAATTTATCGGTGTTATAATTGGTATTATTAATCGGTGTTAAATTTGGGTATAATCATACAGAAAAGTGAGCGTTGGGGGATTTGGCATCAAAATTTTTCGCCAAAAGTCTATCAAGTAACGGTTGCGATTAAGGTGAATTGTAAACGGCTTATTTTAAAGAAACCTAGGTTAAAACATTTGGGGACTTATCGCTCAGTTAGTGCTAAAACAAATTTGCCAAATCCCCAACGGCCCCTATTTTAGCGATTTGGCCAAATTTTGAATTTTATAAAATTAACACAAAAATTTTTTTAATTTAGATATAATCATCATTCATTTAATAATCGGCAAATATAATTAAATTTCTTATTTGTCTATAAATATTGAAAAAAAAAATATTTTTAAATAATAATATGCATTTGTAATCGTTACATAATTCTGAATTGCATTAATTTCACAAAAATAATATCTGTAATTATTTATTTAACTTTCTATATTTTTTATTACAGAGAGTTAAAATAATAAATTAGTTTTATTTTGTCATGACATTTTTTAATATGCAAATTAGAAACACTATCATTAACAATGTTCACTAATTATATCAGTTGACAATAAGCTAGATTATGTTAGAATTAACTCAGTTCTTGGCGATCATTTTGATGATTTTTTCCGATATTTGTTAATATGAAATATCTGCTGTTCGTATTGTTTCATACATTATATTTCCCCACATTCGCTATCCAGTGTATATATAACGTACAAGAACGAAGGTTTGATTCCTTATTAATGTGCAACAGTCACCTTTGAAAACGAATAAACTCAGTGGAAATTTTCACAATCTTTCGCGTAAAAAAATGGTTTTTACCGTTTCTTTTTAATAATAATTTAAGGAAATAATTAGTAATACCAGAAAATACTTCAAAAGTCTTGTATTAGTCAGTAGTAGCTATTCTTTTAAAAGAAACTTTAGAAATATATACATATACTAGTTGACCCGGCAAACGTTGTTTTGCCATATACATTATTTCTATAAAATTTTTTTAGTTAAATAAAAAAAAAAAAACTTTCATACTTTAAGTGTGTGGAAATATGGTTATGATCGGAAGAGGAATGGAAGGTTGCAGACAATGACGGCGTATAAAATGATAATACACTAACCATTTATTTATTTCATCCTTTATATTTTTTAAATTAATAAATATATTTTTTAAATTACATTATATAATAGCTGTATATGCATCAAAAATAGTTATTTACATATTTACTACTAATTATGGCAATTAAAAAATAATCAACATCAATCTCTAAGTGCAATGGAGTGTACGATATTTTGGTTAGTTAGTCTTTAGCCAACACAAACAAACTGGATGGTTTACCCACACGCGAACATGCCACGTATAGTTGTCCGATGGAAAAACATGGTGTGCCCAAATCTAAGCCACAAACCGACTCCTTGCGGCCTTGCGACTTATTGATTGTCATTGCGAATGCCAATCTAATTGGAAATTGAATACGTTTGAATTCAATTGGCACATCTGTGGAATGGAATCATAGGGAGTTCGTGTCAGCAATATATTTCGCCTCGGTACTTGCATTCAAAATGCTGGCTTCGATAACGTTTTCCATTAATTTTTTAATGGCTAATCGTGTTCCATTGCACAACCATGGTGGGTTCAATTACGAATAAAAATAACCGGAGATCAACCTTTAATTGTAAATGATGCGGTGGCATGCCTGGCAAATCAATGAATTCAAAAACTCAATTGGATAATTTACAGCTTCTTTGGCATCGCAAACTGTATCGATAGATTTATATGACACCATGTTCCCTGGCAACAACTGTTGTATCTTGGAATTTAAACCATTGACGTCCACATTTTTGCTGCCAAATTGCTCTTTCTGCCAAACCAATCAAGATTTTGGAATTGTGTGCATACATCGGGAAATATGTGGTCGATGAGATTATTTGCGAGTAGATGATTGTGCAGAAATCTGTCGGAAATTTTATGCATCCAGTATTTTCATGTATAGCAATTTGTCCATCGCCATTATCTAACAGTTGTTTTGAGAATGTTTCAGCGGATGGATCTTGAAGCATTTGAACGCGCATGTTTACTTTTAGTTGTATTTTTTCAACATTATGCCACAGTGACGATGATTTTTAAGCAAGCTTTGATCTCATCAGCGTACGTTGAACTTGGAATGGCAGGAAATGTTTGCCTGAAATCACCTGAAAGGAGTAACAGAGTGCCGCTAAATATTTTGTCTTTATAAGTTTATGCTTTCGATAATCTTATGCTTTGAATTGCAAATAACACTTACTTTACTGGAATCCCAGATTCGCCACAATAAAGTAAATTACAACACAATTACACCTGTAAGTTAAAAACGGCAATAACAGCCATCTTTATTTTCTTAGAACAATAATAAAGTTGCCAATTTTGCTTAACTAAGAAACATTAACACACGCTACACGTGTAAATATAATTTAATGCTACACGTGCAAAGAATATAACTTAACAAAACGTAACTTTAAGACATTAACACGCTACACGTGCAAATATAACAGTATTCGTTCTGTTATTATTTGACTTACCTGTAACAATGATAAAACACATTATATTTATTTAACACGTAAATATTTCTCTTTTAAATTAAAACTATTCCCACAAAAACGTTGCGTATAATATATACAGGTAAAGCATCGGCCGTTGTTGGTGCGAGTTCACAACACGTGTTGATTTATATAAGATCACTTAATTAAATAAAAGTAAAAAAAAAAAAAAAATGAAGCCGATTAAAGACTTTTAATTTTTTGTTTAAACACACGTGCTTAATGTCATGACTAAGAAATTAAAAAAAAACACTACATTGTTTTACGAAAAGAAATTTTAAAAAAATATTTGGGGTGGACCACCCTTATCACTTAGGAGTTTAAAAAATAGATTACGATCCGATTCGCAGACCTACCAAATATGCACAAAAATTTTCATAAGAATCGGTCAAGCCGTTTCGGAGGAGTTTGGCAACAAACACTGTGACACGAGAATTTTATATATTAGATGCAAATATTTAGATTTTTAGAAATATATACATGTATACAAATATTTACATTACTTTAGAAATATATATATATACAAATATTTACGTTGCTTTAGAATTATACACTGAAGTGACAAAAGTCATGGGATACCTCTTAATATCGTGTCGGCCCTCCTTTCACCCGGCGAAAGGCAGCAACTCGACGTGGCATGGACTCAACAAGTCGT
Organism: Caerostris extrusa; assembly: GCA_021605095.1. Classification (NCBI taxonomy): domain Eukaryota; kingdom Metazoa; phylum Arthropoda; class Arachnida; order Araneae; family Araneidae; genus Caerostris; species Caerostris extrusa. The sequence continues at coordinate 14,339 of BPLR01006736.1, forward strand.
TGGAAGTCTTCTGCAGGAATATTGAGCCATGCTGTCTCGATAGACGTCCATAATTGTGAAAGCGTTGATGGTGCAGGATTTTGGGCACGAACAGACCTCTCGATGATGTCCCATAAATGCTCGATGGGATTCATGTCGGTCGATCTAGGTGGCCAGATCATTCGTTGGAATTGGCCAGAATGTTCTTCAAACCAATCGCGAACAGTTGTGGCCCCAGACATGACGCATTGTCATCCTAAAAAAATCCCATCGTTGTTTGGGTACATGACGTCCATGAATGGCTGCAAGTGATCTCCAAGTAGCTGAACATAAGCATTTCAGTCAATGTTCGGTCCAGTCGCACCAGAGGACCAGGTCCATGTCATGAAAAACAGCCCACACCATTACGGGAGCCACCACCAGCTTGAACAGTGCCTTGCTGACAGTTTGGGTCCATGGCTTCGTGGGGTCTGCGCCACACCGAACCCTACCATCAGCTCTTACCAACTGAAATCGTGACTCATCGGACCAGGCCACGGTTTTCATTCATCTAGGGACCAACCGATATGCTCACGTGCCCACGAGAGTCGCTGCAAGCGATGTCGTTCTGTCAGTAAAGGCACTCGAGTCGGTCTTCTGCTGGAATAGCCCAAGAAAGCCAAATTTCTCCGCACAATTCTAACAGACAAGTCTCTTGTACGTCCCACATTGATTTCTGCGGTTATTTGACGCAGTGTCGCTTGTCTGTTAGAATTTACAACTCTTTGCAGACTCGCCGGTCTCGGTCGTTAAGTGCAGGCGGTCGACCACTGCGCTGTCCATGGTGGGATGTTATGCCTGAAATTTCATACTCGGCACACTCTTGACACAGTGGATCTGGGAATGTTGAATTCCCTAACGATTTCCGAAATGGCATGACCCATGCGTCTATCTCCAACTAACATTCCGCGTTCAAAAGTCTGTTAATTCCCGTCGTGCGGTCATCATCACGTCAAAAACCTCTTCACATGAATAACTTGAACAGAAATGAAAGCTCTGCGAAAGCACTGCGCATTTATACCTGTTCTACGCGATGCTACTGCCATCCGAAAATTTGCATATTGCTATCCATGACTTTTGTCACTTCAGTGTGTATACATACGTTAATAATCCGTAATCCGTTATAGATTTTCGAATGTATAGATTTTAACTAATGTTGATGTAGATCAACGCTGATAATCTACAACATGACATTAAACCACAAAAAAGGTGAAAAATGTTAATTAATTTTTTGTACATTATCTTAATAATGATTATTTTTGAATAATTTTTATAAAACCGATATTGTACCCCAAATAATGAAGTTTAGTCGATCAGGTATTAGAAATTTTTTTAAAACCAAAAGTCATCACGAATTTCAGTTCAGTTAATCCTTAAACACGTGAAAAGAAATTCAAAAAAGTGAATTTTTAGTTTAAATTTAATCTTAATGCCATTAAGTTCATTAAATTATTATTTTAATTATTATATTATATCCAAATAAAATTATATAATAAAATGATTTTCTTCATAAAATTTTTTTCTTCATTGGCCACATGGTGGGTCAAGGCCGTCTGCCTTCTGGCTGATTTCTAGACAAGAGATGTTATTTTTACATGGGAGGCTGTCAGTCATACGCCCAACGCTCTACAGTCATATTAGACTGGGAACTACGATTTAAAATGCATTCCGAACCACTACAAACATCCTGTCACCGCCGAGACTCGAACTCGAACTCGAAAACTGTGGCACCGAACGCCAGCCCAGTCACTCGGCCATCAGGTCCTCTTACCTTAAAAAGTCATTAAAAATAGACGTCCTTATATTCTCTTACCTTAAAAAATCATTAAAAAATAGACGTCCTTATATCCCTCTTATAAGAAAATCATTAAAAAATAGACGTTTTTCAAAAATAAATTCCTCACAAGTTTTTCAAAAATAAATGGTTTCAAGTTTTATATATTCAAGATTTTTATGCATTTTTTAATATCCCTTATTATATATTTTTAAAACAAAAAACAATTTTCAATAAATAACCGAACAATTATTTAAATTATATAGCTCCTTAGTTATTATCATTTTTTTTTTTTTGTTCTAATGCAGTTAGCAAACTCTTAGACAGTTGTCTCCGATGTCTTAAGGCAAGCACCGCACCGATGTTTCTCACTTTGCAATACCCAGGAGGTGCGTGTAGCTTGAAGATAAGCTACGGACCAGAGTAATACTACCTCTGCAACGCTCTTCGATCCTGTTAGACCGGGACCTACGGTTTAAATAGATTCCGAATCATTACAAACATCCATGGCACCGCCGGGACTCGAACCCGGCGGTATCGAGCGCCAGACCACTAGCCACTCGGCCATCAGGCCCATCAAGTTAATCGTTAAACACGTAAAAGAAATTCAAAAGTGAATTTTTTTTAGTTTAAATTTAATCTTAATGTCATTAAGTTTAATGAATTATTATATTGATTATTAGATTTTATCCAAATAAAAACTAAAAGAAAATTATATAATATATCATCTTACCATAAAAAAATGGGCAGTTTTTCAAAAATAAATAGTTCTTATAAGTTTTAATTATTGATTTACTTCATGAATTCCTGTTTATTATGTATTTTAAATATTCCTTATTATAATTTATTTTAAAAATAAAAACAATTTTCATTAAATAGCCGAACAATTAATTATTTAAATTATATAGCGCCTTAGTTATTGGGTAGCAAACAATTTCACCCTAAACCGCCTATCTCCTTTATTCACTTGGAAAACCGAACTATTAACTAACGTAGCGTCACAGAAAATGTGTACCTTTTAATTAGTAGTTTGGCGAAAATTGTTTCAGAAACAATGCCAACGAAATAACTGTAGAAAAGAGCCAGCGCAAATTCTCCTTTCGCGTAAAACGAACACCTAGCGGGTGTCGAATGCATTGTATTCTTCGTGACGACAGCATCCCGTTCTATTATTGTATCAATTTCCGGAAGTCAGCCATTTTAAAAACGGTCCAATTAAATTCGAAGTTACGGTTAAAGCTTCCTTAACGAAGTTCGTAGCTGCGTGAGAATGTTCCGTCGCTTTTAGGGAGATGATTCTTTAATAGCCAATCAGCATCCATTGTTGTAGCTTAGTTTTGGGAATAAATGGCGTATTCTTTTTGCTGTTTTGTTGTGTTCTTTTTTTTATTGGATAAATCATAAAAGAATAGAAAACCGTAAGAAATTGTTTTCTCTTTCTATTTATTTACTTCCATTTATTTGTAACCGTAGCTGCTTTAGCATAATAAGAAAAATCGTTTGAATTTTAGCTAATGTTTATTTATTGTTCGAATGTTTTTTATTTGTATTCTTTTTTTTTTTCTTTTTATAATCCTTTTTTTTTTTATTTATTATTCTTGATTTCTTTTTTTCTTTGTTTGTTTACAAATATTGGTTTGTATTTTAAAAGCTATTTGTCATGTAATTTAATTCCAAAAAAGAAATAAAATAATGGAAAGCTGAGTTGCTTGAGGAAAAAAAAAAAATGTTTGAAGAATTTTTATGAAAAGAAAAATAACTTTTTTCTATACCAATATTTATTTTTATCGATAATTTTAAACCGTTTTGGCGCCAAACAATTTCATAGTGATTTGAAATTTTTCAGCAACAAATAAGAGTTATAAATTTTGGGAATAAATGGCTTATTCTTTTTACTATTTTGTTGTGTTCTTTTTTATTGGATAAATCATGAAAGAATAGAAAACCTCAAAAAAATTGTTTTCTCTTCCTATTTGCTTCCATTTATTTGTAACCGCAGCTGCTTAGCATAATAGAAAATGAGTTTTAGTTGATGTTTATACATTGTTCGAATGTTTTTTTACTCATATTCTTTTTAATTTATAATCCTTTTTTATTTATTATTCTTGATTTCTTTTTCTTTGTTTGTTTACAAATATTGGTTGTATTTTAAAAGCTATTTGTCATGTAATTTAATTCCGAAAAAGAAATAAAATAATGAAAAGTTGAGTTGCTTTGAGAAAAAAAAACGTTTGCAGATTATTTATGAAAAAAAAAAAGTTTGTTATCTACAACAATATTTATTTTCTAACGATGATTTTTAAATCGTTTGGGAGCTAAAGGGTTCCATAGTGACTTGAAATTTTTACAGCAAATAAAAGTTATAAATTTCAATAAAATTCTCAAAATTTCTCACTGAAAAAAAAGAAAAGTTTTAAAAAATTTTAGTTTACAAAAAAATATTTTTATTTCCTTGCTTAAAAATATTTATGTACTAATTTGTTTAAAATGTTGCAATCATTCTTATATTAATGTTGCAATTATCATTATATTAATGTTACAACCGATTTGAATTTAAAATGTTTTAAAATAAATGAAAATTAACAGTAAACTATTTTTTAATGTTGATTAGCAGTAAGCGATTTGTTGATTTTTTAATATATCAATAAAATTAAAAAAAAAATTTAAAAAAAAAAAAAATTCTCATGTAAAAACTAAAAAGTTTAAAGAAATTTTCAGTTGACAAAAAATATTTTAATTTCTTTGCTTAAAAATATTTATGTACTAATTTATTTTAACTGCAACTGATTTGAATTTATAATGTTTTAAAATAAATGGAGATAAGCAGCAAACGATTTTTTTTTTTGTTTGGAGATTAGCAGTAAGTGATTTGATGATTTTTTTAATACATTTTTAAATGTATAATACATATCAAGGAAATAGTACTACGTATTTTTTTTTTTCAGCATCATTATATTTTTTTTTGTATTCTCTTCCGTAACCTTGACATCGCTACCTTTGAAAAAATCATCGTTCCTAATGTCATAAAAAAGAATCGGCAAACCTTTCAAACTCACTTAGTGTAATACGTGTTCTCGTGTACGTGACCAAAAATGGTGAAGACAAGGCAAGACAAACACGAGAAAGTTACGGTCATGGATACATGCCAGAGGTAAAAAAAAAAAAAAAACCATGCAGTGATGATCTCAAAATTTTATTTTGGTTTTTCCTCTCATATGTAAACCACTATTGCCCTTATCGTAAACGCGAAGACATCTGGTGCAGCTTTTTGACAGATTTGAGCAGTTTGGTTTCTGTGTGTGTGTTTCTGTAGCAGTTTTGTTTTAAATGCAGATTTTTTTGGTTGTTATGTAAACAATTTATTTATAAGAAGTCTATGTGTACATTTGAAGATAACTGAGGATTTTTATTCGGGGTTTATTGAATAGTTTTGAATATTTGAGATTTTTGGTATTAATTCTTAGAGATATCTTGGTGATGTTTTACCATATAAATTTAGATTTTTGTAACTTCTTTTTTGGAAGGGGAGGGGCAAGGGAGGGTTCATGAACCATCTCTGACGCCACGGGTTTCGGATTCTTGTCCCAGCGGTGCCATGGGTGTTTGTAGTGGTTCGGAATCCACTTCAAACCATAGGTCCGGTCTAATATGGCGTTGAATGTGGGGCTGTTAACACAATCCGTAAAAAAAACAACATCTCCTGTCTCGAAATCTGCTAGTTGGCAGACGGCCTTGGTCCACCAAGGGGGGCTGTTGCGCCAATGAAGAATAAGAAAAATTCTTTTTGGGGAAAATTCGATGCTAAAAATGAAATTCATTAGTAAAGAAAGCAAATTCTTTTTAGAGCGTAAAAACCCGGATTATGCAACTTTGTATGTGTAAGTATTCGTACAATGTAATTAGTAATTATAAAAATTAAAATTACTAATTATCAATTTTTAATAATCAAGCTTTTATACTGTATAAAAACAGTTTCGTTTATTGTATTTGTTTTATAATATTGCAATAATTTTCTAGCATTTTAATTTTTTTTATTATTTGCAAGTTAAGTAAAAGGAACCTGATGGCTGAATGACTACCGCTCGGTGTTACAGGTTAAAGACTAGGGTCCCGGCGATGTTATGGATTTTTGTAGTGATTCTGAGTCCACTTTAAACCGTAGGTCTCGGTTTACTGTTAGGCGTTGTACTGAAAATTCTACTCCGTAAAAAAGAAAATATCTCTTGTTCGAAATAACTCAGTAGGCAGACGGCCTTGGCCCATAAAGGGGCTGTTGTGGCAATGAAGAAGTTATGTAAAGTTTAAAAATATATTAAAAAATTTGTGCTCAATCACTGTACAATTTTTCTTCCTGAAATTAAAATATTGTTTAATTTTAACATTTTGGTATATTTATTTTCAATTTTATTCAAACTGTTTTGTAAAAAATTACATTGTTTCTTAATTATGTGTTAATTTACACTTGTTACAGCAGAAAGCAAAACATTACAAATTCAGAAATTTACTTTAAATAACATTGGCTGGAAATAGTATGCTCGGCATGATGGAAAAAGGATTTTACGATAATTTTTTTTAAAAAATTTAATTTATACCGTTTACTAATCTTCATAAAATAGTAACAATATCATTGAATAAATAAAAAAAATATTTTTGTGCAAAATATCATTGAGAAAGGTGATAATCATATCAAAATTAAGTTGAACTGATTAAAAGATACTTTAAAAACAAATTTGGCGCTTTTTACAAACGTTATGCAACACAATTCTTTTACAATACGCCACGTTTAATCTTTTAGTTGATATTCACATGAGATACATAATCGATATTAGGTATGATAGTATCATATTTTTTTGTTCTGTTGTACCAGTGGACCTCGTGTCTCACTTTATATATGTCAGCCACAATTTCCCGAAGAAGGGATAGTGGAACACCTAGAAACCTCCTCCTGTATATTTAGGAGGTGCTGGATGAAGGAAGGATTTTGTCTTTCGAGAAGATTATTTTGGACGTAACGGGGCTTATGGTGTGGCATTGGCTGGCCGTATGGAATAAAACTCATGGAATAGCCTGATTTTATTGTATACTTTTGTTGTTGTTCCAATTATACATATATGCCACCAAAAGCCCACTGACGGGCAATAAATAGAGGATATATTGCTTTTCTAGAGGTCTTAGCGTAAAGGCACCCGATTACTCTTCTTATTGAGGAAAACCTCTAAAATATCTCGACAGCCTGAGTATGTAGCATGTTATTTTTTATTGTCGTTGAACATCGGCGAACATCGTCTTCCGCTAATGTATGCTACGAAGAGCCCACCGACGTGCAATAAGCGGAGGACTTTGAAAGCGCAGAAGTTTTCGATTGCTCTTCTTATGGGAGAAAACCTCTAAAGTATCTCGACTTCCTGTTTAGGTAATATATTATTTTTATTGTTGTTGAAAATCTTCGAACCTCGTGTTCCACTTATATATGCGACCAACAGCCCACCGATGGGGAACGGAGGATATAGCTTTCGAAAACATAATGGCTCTCAATTACTCTTCTTATGGGAGAAAATCCCTAAAATATCTAGATAAGCTCATTAGGTAGTATATTATTTTGATTGTTGTTGAACATCGGTGAACCTCATGTTCCAATTATATATGCCACCAACAGCCCACCGACAGGCAATAAGTGGAGAATATATTGCTTTCTGAGAGGACTTTGTAAACGTAAGGAATCCTAATTGAACGTCTTCTGGGAGAAAACCCCAAAGATGAAATTTTAGAGGAGCGGTATTAAGTTTGCAGATTATGCTGCAAAGGAAGAAGTTTCTTCTTATTTTTACTTCGGTTTGTTTGCTAATCCATGCAGTTGTTAAGATAGTGAATGAACTTGGGTTGCAGAATGCATGAAGCAATATGAAGCTGCTTTAAGATTGTCATATTTTACGAATTTATATAGCATTTAGTAAGATAATTGTTTTTGGATTTAAATTATAATTATGGAACATTTATGAGTAGAATGTAAGAAATAATCTTAACGTGCGGCCTTGTTGTAATACATGCACGGTAAGATGCGTTCATTTTTCTTCTTCATTGGCGCAACAGCCCCATAGCGGCCAAAACCGTCTGCCTACTGGCAAATTTCGAGACAGAAGATGTTTTCTTTTTACTAGGTAGGTTTGTCAGTCTTTATCAGCCATATCTCTTCAGTTATATCAGATTGGGACCTACTGTTTAAAGTGAATTCCGAACCGCTACAAACATCCATGATATCCCTGGGACTCTAATCCGAAATTTGTGGCACCGTGTTATCTCTACAGTCATCTTGTACTAACTTTAGGCTAAATAGACGAGGATCTAGAGTTTAACCGAACCACCAACAAACATCAATGCCACCACCAGGTTTCGAACCTCAAGCCTTCGATACTAATGGTCAGTTGGCAATCAGGCCGCGTCGAGTTCCAGACCGCTTGTCACTCGACCATCAGGCCCAAAGATGCGTTTACACCAGATATTAAAATTATCATAAAACGCCAGTCATGGTTGGTACCAGATTGACTATCGCTGTTTGAGAATCGTTATACATTTTATTAATCTCCATCGAGGCTCCTCATTTTTGAAGACAGTGACTGCAACGAACGTTGTCAACGGATACACACCGTAACACTTCTGTTCTCTGATCGAGTGTATTACCATTAGATTAAGAGTCGACACATTATCTGTCTTATAAGATTTTGCAACATTTTTTTAATTGATGATTAAGAAGCTGTGAATACGGTATACGAGTTGGTTAACTATACTTAAGTTTGCGATTCTTCAAGGTATTTAACTTAATAGCTTGTTTGACAGCAGAAATTTTTGACAAACTCCCTTCTTTAATTTTTGTTAAATTAAATATTACTTATGCAGTTGGGACGACGAGTACCGCCAAAACTTAGTTAATAATAAAAATCTTAAGAACATATTTGTTGTTTATAAAATAGGATTATGTAGTCATAGTAGAGGAAAAAGTTTATTTCAGAAAACAATTCTCGACGGAATAATCTTTTCTATGAAGAAGAATTAATAAAACTCGTTTTGTGAAGTTCTTGGCTCTCGGAACTGAAAGGTTTCGCCTGCCGAAATAATTAGTCAAACAACTACTCGTGGGCTTATTTCTCGTGTAGGGATGTGAAAATTTAATTACTCCGAGTCCACCTGCTAGTGATAGAACACTCACTAATGGTCTTACTCCGCTCTATCCTTCTTTAATACCATCCGCGCGTAATGATGAATTTTCCTGACATCGCCCGTAAAGGTTTCTTGGAAAAGATGGAATTTCAGAGGAGCGGTATTAAGTTTGCAGATTATGCTCAAAGGCAGAAGTTTCTTCTTATTTTTTATTTCAATTTGTTTGCTAATCCATGCAGTTGCTAAGGTAGAATGGACTTAGATTGCAGAATGCATGAGGCAATATGGAGCAACCTTTAGATTACCGTATTTTACGAATTTATACTGAATTTAGCAAAATAATTGTGTTTTCTGTTTTCAAATAAAGTTTTAATTATGAACGATTTATGGAATGGATTGTGCTAAGATGCGTTTTTTTTCTATTTCATTGGCGCAACAGCCCCATAAAGGGCCAAATACCATCTGCATACATTTCGTGACAGAAGATGTTTTCTTTTATACGGGGTGGGTTGTCAGCCTCACGTCCATCTCTCATCAGTTATATTAGACTGGAACCTACGGTTTTAAATGATTACGAATCGTTACAAACATCCATGGTATCGCCGGGTCTCGAACACGAAATCTGTGGCTCCGAGTTCCAGGTTTGGTTTATTTTGTCTCTCTAAGATGGTCATCTTGGGTACACTTTAGGCTAAATAGACCAGGACCTAGAGTTTAACGTGGATTCGAACCATCAGCAAACATCCATGCCACCGCCAGGTTTCGAACCTGTAGCCTTCGGTACTAATGGCCAGAGATTTTAGCCAGTTGGCCATCTGGCCGCACCGAGTTTCAGAGCGCTAGTCACTCGGCCATTAGGCCCTAAAGATGCGTTTACACCAGATATTGAAATTATCATAGAACGTCAGCCAATTTGGTACCAGATTGACTCTCGATTTTTTGAGAATCTTTATACATTTTGTTAATCTCCATCGAGGCTCCTAATTTTTGAAGACAGAGACTGCAACGAACGTTGTCAACGAAGAACATCGTAACCCTCCTGTTCTGTAATCGAGTGCATTACCATTACGTTAAGAGTTGGACACATTATCTATCGTATAGGTTTTGCAACATTTTTTTCTTGATGATTAAGAAGCTATGAATATGGCATACGAGTTGGTTAATAATACTCTGAAAACTTTAGTCTGTGATTCTTCATCATTATAATTTTGGCAGCAGAGAACTTGTCAAAAATTTCTCCTTCAATTTTTGTTAAATTCAATATTACTTTTGAACTTGGGACGACGAGTATCACCTAAATTAAGTTAAATAATAAAAATCTTAAGGATATATTTGTTGTTTATAAAATAGGATTATGCAGTCACAGTAGCGGAAAAAGTTTATTTCTGAAAACAATTCTCAATGGAATAATCTTTTCTATCAAGAAGAATTAATAAAAGCCGTTTTGTGAAGTTCTTGGCTCTTGGAACTGAAAGGTTTCGCCTGCCGAAATAATTAGTCAAACAACTACTCGTGGGCATATTTCTCGTGTAGGGATGTGAAAATTTAATTACCCGAGTCAACCTGCTAGTGATAGAGCACTAACTAATGGTCTTACTCTGCTCTATCCTTCTTTAATACCATCCGCGCGTAATGATGAATTTTCCTGACATCGCCCGTAAAGATTTCTTGGAAAAAGATGAAACTTTTGAGGAGCGGTATTAAGTTTGCAGATTATGCTACGAAGGCAGAAGTTTCTTTCATGTTTTACTTCATTTTGTTTGCTAATCCATGCAATTGTTAAGGTAGTGAAGGAACTTAGGTTACAGAATGCATGAGGCAATATGGAGCAACCTTTAGATTACCGTATTTTACGAATTTATACTGAATTTAGCTAGATAATTGTGTTTTTCGTTTTGGAATGAAGTTATAATTATGCACGATTTATGAGTGGAATGTAAGAAATAATCTTGCCTTACGGCCTAGTTGCGGCCTACGGCGTTTTTCTTCTTCTTCATTAGAGCAACAGTCCCATAGTGGGCCAAGCCCGTCTGCTACATGTCGAGACAGGAAATGTTTTCTTTTTATAGGATAGGGTTGACAGCCCTAGGCCCAACGCTGTACATTCATAACATACTGGGACCTACGGTTTTAAAGTGAATTCGAATCTTTACAAACATCCATGGTACCGCTGAACATGACACCTGCGGCACCGAGTACCAGAGAGCTAGTTTCTTAGCCACCAGGCCCCAAGATGCGTTTACAGCAGATATTAAAATTATCGTAGAACGTTAGTCAATTGGAAGCCTTAATGGGAAGAATGCTGCTTATTGGCTAGTGTTCTAAAACGAGAGATTTTACTACGTGGTGGAAATCCTTCTTTAATGCGCGGAACACTTTGCTCATGTTATCATTGGACCAGGAGTTAGACATATTATCTATCTGATTAGAATTAGATTTTGCTACAACTTATTTTTTTTTTTCTTGAAGCAGCTATGAATACTGCATACGAGTTGGCTAATTATACTGTGACTACTTAAATCCAGGATTCTTCAGGGTATTCAACTGTATAGCGAAATTTTCAACCACCTCCCATTCTTTAATTTTTATTAAATTAAATGCATTACTTTGGGAAATTTTTATATAATTTAAGTTAAGACGACGAGTATCGCCAAAATTTAGTAAAATAAAAAATCCAAAGAATATATATATTGCTTATAAAATAGGATTATGCAGTCACAGTAGCGGAAAAAGTTTATTTCAGAAAACAATTCTTCGACGGAATAATCTTTTCTATCAAGAAGAATTAATAAAAGACGTTTTGTGAAGTTCTTGGCTCTTGGAACTGAAAGGTTTCGCTTGCCGAAATAATGAGTCAAACAACTACTCGTGGGCTTATTTCTCGTGTAAGGATGTGAAAATTTAATTACTCCAGTCAACCTGGAAGTGATAGAGCACTCACTAATGGTCTTACTTTACTCTATCCTTCTTTAATACCATCCGCGCATAATGATGAATTTTCCTGACATCTCCCGGAAAGGTTTCTTGGAAAAAGATGAAATTTTAGAGGAGCGGTATTAAGTTTGCAGATTATGCTACGAAGGTAGAAGTTTCTTCATATTTTACTTCGTTTTGTTTGCTAATCCATACAGTAGTTAAGGTAGTGATAAACTTAAGTTACAGAATGCTTAAAGCAATATGAAGCAGTCTTTAGATTACCACATTTTACGTATTTATACTGAATTTAGCAAAATAATTTGTTTTTCTGTTTTCAAATAAAGTTTTAATTATGAACGATTTATGAGTGGATTGTGCTAAGATGCTTTTTTTCTATTTCATAGGCGCAACAGCCCCATAAAGGGCCAATACCATCTGCATACTGGCAGATTTCGTGACAGAAGATGTTTTCTTTTATACGGGGTGGGGTTGTCAGCCTCACGTCCATCTCTCTTCAGTTATATTAGACTGGAACCTACGGTTTAAAATGGATTACGAACTACTACAAACATCCATGGTATCGCCGGGTCTCGAACACGAAATCTGTGGCTCCGAGTTCCAGGTTTGGTTTGGTTTGTCTCTCTACGGTCTTCTTGGGTACACTTTAGGCTAAATAGACCAGGACCTAGAGTTTAACGTGGATTCCGAACCATCAACAAACATCCATGCCACCGCCAGGATTCGAACCTGTAGCCTTCGGTACTAATGGCCAGAGCACTAGCCAGTTGGCCACCAGGCCGCACCGAGTTTCAGAGCGCTAGTCACTCGGCCATTAGGCCCTAAGATGCGTTTACACCAGATATTGAAATTATCATAGAACGTCAGCCAATTTGGTACCAGATTGACTATTGATTTTTGAGAATCTTTATACATTTTGTTAATCTCCATCGAGGCTCCTCATTTTTGAAGACAGAGACTGCAACGAACGTTGTCAACGAATGAACATCGTAACCCTCCTGTTCTGTAATCGAGTGCATTACCATTACGTTAAGAGTTGGACACATTATCTATCGTATAGGTTTTGCAACATTTTTTTTTTCTTGATGATTAAGAAGCTATGAATATGGCATACGAGTTGGTTATTTATACTCTGAAAACTTTAGTCTGTGATTCTTCATCATTATGGCTTTTTTGGCAGGGAGAACTTGTCAAAATTTTCTCCTTCAATTTTTGTTAAATTCAATATTACTTTTGAACTTGGGACGACGAGTATTACCCAAATTAAGTTAAATAATAAAAATCTTAAGGATATATTTGTTGTTTATAAAATAGGATTATGCAGTCACAGTAGCGAAAAAATTTATTTCTGAAAACAATTCTCAATGGAGTAATCTTTTCTATCAAGAAGAATTAATAAAAGCCGTTTTGTGAAGTTCTTGGCTCTTGGAACTGAAAGGTTTCGCCTGCCGAAATAATTAGTCAAACAACTACTCGTGGGCTTATTTCTCGTGTAGGGATGTGAAAATTTAATTACTCCGAGTCCACCTGCTAGTGATAGAACACCAACTAATGGTCTTACTCTGCTCTAGCCTTCTTTAATACCATCCGCGCGTAATGATGAATTTTCCTGACATCGCCCGTAAAGATTTCTTGGAAAAAGATGAAACTTTTGAGGAGCGGTATTAAGTTTTCAGATTATGCTACGAAGGCAGAAGTTTCTTTCATGTTTTACTTCATTTTGTTTGCTAATCCATGCAATTGTTAAGGTAGTGAAGAACCTAGGTTACAGAATGCATGAGGCAATATGGAGCAGTCTTTAGATTACCATATTATACGAATTTATACTGAATTTAGCACGGATAATTGTGTTTTTCCGTCTTGGAATAGAGTTATAATTAGAACGATTTTATGATGGAATGTAAGAAATAATCTTGCCTTACGGCCTAGTTGTAATGCACGCACTATAAGATGCATTTACATTAGATATTAAGATATCGTAGACCGCTAGCCAATTGGAAATCTTAAAGATAAGGATGCTATGGATTGGCTGGTGTTCTAGGATGAGAGATTTTAGTATGTGGTGAAAATCCATCTTTATTATACTGATCTTTGATTAGAATTTACTGGCAAAGAAGACACCGCTGAAGTCCTTATTTTCAGAAACAAGTACATTGTGACAATAAGTGTATAGCATTTCATATTGACAGTTAGACTATTGGATGGGTTTTTTCTCCCATATGACACTCACAGTTTGGTAAGTTGCCCTATTAGCCCTCCTGATAGACAGTGCCATCATCTCGTGACATACAGTTTCGAAATCCCGTTAAACTGAATGTTTCTGTCTGATTAGCCTGAAGTATACAAAAAAGACCGTAGAGTCTCAAAACAAACCATTGCTCGTTGTGAAACTGTTCTTTAAATGAAACTTGGCGTCACCGATGATCAAAATAAATAAATATGGGGGTGAGTAAGAGTTCGAAACCTATTGTGATGAAGTCTTCGAAAAGAAGAAAACAGGACAAGAGAAACATTCTTGCATTAGCAGTTAGACTGTCCGATTGAAAATTTTTCAAGTTTTCTTCAGTTTTTAGATAGTTAGCCTGAGAGGTATTATTTCTGTTTAATGGGTTTTGTAAAGCAGGTTCCATATGGTGCTTCCATGGTAACGTTAAATTCCACTATACAATATTATTTAAAAATCTCGAACGTGTTTAGAGCAAGTATCCGGTATTTATCAAAGGGAAGCAGTTTCCATAGGATGCTTCCTTTTTAACATTAAATTCCTTTACAAAATATGCTCTAAAAATCTCAAACAAGTTTAGAGCATGTATCCGATATTTAACAAAGGGAAATTCGTTTCATATGGGCCTTTCTTGATAACATTAAATTCCATTATAAAGCCTGCTTTATCAATCTGAAACGAGTTTAGAGAAAATATCCGGCATTTATCAATACCTGATTAAAATTTATTTTCTGTAAAATCAACATGTTCTACTTTTTATATCATGATGACAATCTTAACGTGTAAATATAGAAGTCGTAGTGGATTGGTGGATAGAATATTGTATTTCGAGGTAGAGGAACAATTTGCCAATTATTGCTGAACCAGAAGTTTCCAAAAGGCTCCAAGATATAAATTCAAGATGTGAAATTTGTGTGTGTTTTTGTAGCAGGGTTCCGTGTACAAACACACTCACACAATTTTTGTTCCATAGGATACATATTGATAATGTTGAACTTTATGTCATATCTGCCATCATGTTAAAATTGACATTCAGAAACAACAATATTGAGCAATATTTTTCGGAAAGATTTCATGAGTAACTGTTCGCAGTTACGTATTGTTTAAAACGAAGATCTCAGTATTAAGTAGCTAAAGATATTTTTCACTGTCGTAATAAAATATACTCATTTATCAAAGCAAGAATTAAGCCATATCAGGAATTTTATGCTGGTTCTCGTTCCAATTTCAAGGCGATTCAAATATACCTACTTTCTATCTTTTGGAAACTTCGCCCTCCTTTATGTTAGAGGCATCTAGGTAAAAGCCTGTGCGGCCAAGCCGCCGCTTCCCCACCCCCTCTTTTAAGCAAGACCAATACTTTTTTCTGTATGATTCTAAACTGTCTGATACTTGTACTAATTTTGCGTTGTGAAAGCTACCAAATCCTTCTTTTTATTTCATTTTTTGTGTTCGATATTATAAGATCTGTCTTAGAACTTGTAAAGAGTAATCATGTAAAGAGTCTTGTACATGATTATGCATAGGAACCATAATTTTTTTGGAATATATGAGCCATGTTCATACCAAATTTCATTAATATCTGTTCAGATAACGAGTAAAGATAAAATTTCTTTTCATTTTGAACTCCAGTGGTTTTTTTTTCTTATCCTACTTGGTAGACAGCAACATCTATACTAATTCCATGAATCCCGTGTGGACTCATGAAAAGAGGGAAGGGTTGTCAGCTTCCGTAGATAGAAGTTTGACTTGGCTCCAAGTCGCTGAAAAAGGAAGGCAGGTGCCGACGGAAGAGCCTTTAGGTGAAACTACCCCGCATCTGCGTATCGTGTAGGAGAAAACCAGGAAAACTACAACTAGGTAGTCCGACTCATGTGGCAATACGAATCATAAATGCCATCAGAGCCTCTTTTTTTTTTAATTTTTTTTAAAAGAGTAACATTAAAAACTTTTATAGTGTTAACTTAATTTGTTAAAAGAACAGTTTTCGTTCTTTAAGAAACCTCAGCTACCTAAATATCTAACCAAGAGCTTATTTCAACCTAAAAGTGAACCCTTGAGAACTACCACGTGAAAATGACAATTGTTGAGCCCCAAACAACTGCACTTCCAACGACGACGAATCAGTCAATTGGGGGTCGGAACTATAATCATCCCTCATCACCTTCAGAACAAATGGCCCTGACGGAACCCACCCTCCTGGTCTTGTTCGATTCCATCACTCCGATGCTGCTGCCACCGCACACAGAATAATGAGCCTTCCAAACCATCTCCGTAAATAATCTGTTCAATAACGAATCTGGCAGCAGACGAATCCGGATTCCCTGGACCTGAACCTGTGTTCGCATTCGATAAAGGGCTGGCTGAATGCAGACGATTTGTGCCGCTTCATTAGCTCTTCGAATGCGGGGGTGTAGGAAGTGAAACTTATTAGAAAACGAGATAATATTGATTAGGGATGGCAATGATTAGAGTTCTAGAACTCTTTCTTGTGATGGGTTCTTAAATTAGTTTGGAAGGAATGGTTTAATCAGATCTTGAGAATTTTATGTCTTTTGTTATGAGTGAAGTAGTATGTTATCAAGCGCCAATGGAGCTTCAGTGAGAAAATGTTATAATAACTACTTCGGAATTTGCTAATGGTGTAATCTAAGTTGTAATTTTCTACGCAGATAATATTGTTTAGAGATTATATTATGGATAAAGAGTAATAATATACTTTTATGTGTGTTTAGGACTTATAAGGTTTCGGTTAAACGCATATGCATAAGTTCATTAGCCATTCAAATAATAAAGATGCAGTTGTGAAATGTATTAGATAATAATATTGATTAGAGCTTTCTAATAAAGATGACTTTTTATGATGAAATTTATTAGAGAGTAATTTTAATTATGGCTTTTCTGTGTTTTTTTTTTTTTTATTGGGGGTTGAAAATAGTTTGGAAGGAAGAAGATATTGACGTTTGATTATGCATCTGTTCTGGGATCAGCTCGTTAAATCCGTAAGGTGGAAAGCGAATACTGAGGTGCTACTTTTAGATTGTAAGTTTAAAATTGTGGAGGGTCGAAGTGAATGAAGTTTGTAGCAGTCCCATGTACCTTGGATAACGCTGAATATATGTTAATTATCTGCCATTCTCTTTCTTCATGAGCTCAACAGCTCCATGGCAGATACAGATCTTCTTCCTTCGAGACAACAGATGCTTTTCTTTTTACGGGGTAAAGTTGTCGTCCCTACGCCTAACGCTCTGCAGTTATATTAGACCGGGACCTACTGTTTAAAGTGGATTCGAATCACAGCAATCAGACATGGAACCTCAGGGACTCGAATTCGAAACCTGTGGCACCGGGCGCCAGAGCGTTAGTCACTCGGCCATCAGGCCATGAGTGAAAAGCCAACAGAAATTTTTTTGCAACTTTTTCAAATATATTAAAGACAAAAAAAAAAAAAAAAAACTTTTATAGTATTAATGGTTAAAAAACATCTTTCTCTCCTTAAGAAACCTCAGCTACCTAAATATCTAACCAAGAGCATGTTGCAACCTAAAAGTCAACCCCTGAGAAGTACCACGTGAAAATGACAATTGTTGAATCCCACCAAACAACTGCACTTCCAGCGATGACGAATCAGTCAGTTGAAGGGGACGGAACTGTAATCACCTCTCATCGCCCTCAGAACGAATGGCCCTGATGGAACTCACCCTCCTGGTCTTGTTCGATTCCATCACTCCGATGCACCAAGAATAATGAGCCTTCCGAAACATCTCCATAAACAATCTGTTCAGTAACGAATCTGGCAGCAAACGAATCCAGATTCCCTGGACCAGAGACCGTGTTCGCATTCGATAAGGGGCTGGTTGAATGCAAGACGATTTGTGACGCTTCATTAGCTCCCTGCGAATGCGGGGGTGTGTGAAGTGAAACTTATTAGAAAACGATATTGATTAGGGATGGGAATGATTAGAGTTCTAGTACTTTTTCTTGTGATGGGTTCTTAAATTAGTTTGGAAGAAGGAATGATTTAATCAGATATCTTGATGATTTTATGTCTTTTGTTATAGATGAGTGAAGTTGCATAATATAAAGCCAATATAGCTCCAGTGAAAAAGGGGATCATAACTATTTCGCAATTTGCTAATGAACTTGACTAGGTTATATTTTCCTATCCAGATAATATTGTTTAGAGATTATATTATGGATTAACAGTAATCATAGAATTTTATCTGTTTTTAGAACTCATAAGGTTTCGGTTAATAGCGTATGGATAGGTGCATTAGCCTGTTCAAATAAGCTGTGAATAAAGATGTAGCACTGAAATTTATAATAAGAAATAATATAATCAATAATAATATAATATAAAGAAAAATATTGGTTATGGTTTTTCCGGGTTTTTTTTTACTGGGAATTCTGTAAATAGTTTGGATGGAATTAGATCTTTAAAATTTGATTTGCTTCAGTCTAAACAAAAGAAAAGTTCAGTGTCTGTTCTGGAATCAGCTCGTTAAATCCGTAAGGCGGAAAGCAAACACTGATGCGTTAGTTTTAGTTTGTATGCGTAAAATTTTATGAGGGGAATTTGAATGAAATGTAGCAGTGTAGATCCCATGTACTTCGATAATGCTGAATGTGCTGATTATCTGTCATTCTTCTTCTTCATTAGCTCAGTAGCTCCATGGCGGAGAAAGACCTTCTGCTACTGCCAGCCTTCTGCCTTCGAGACAGCCGATGCTTTTCTTTTTACGGGGTAGGGTTGGCAACCGTGCGCCCAACGTTCTACAGTTATATTAGACAGAGACCTACTGTTTAAAGTGGATTCGAACCGCAGCAAACATCCATGACGCCCGCAGGGACACGAACCCGAAACCTGTGGCACCGAGCGTCAGAGCGGCCATCGGGCCCCCAATGTAATTAAAAACCAACAGAAAATTTATTTGCACCTTTTTGAAATACATTAAAGAGCAACATAAAAAACTTTCATAATATCAATGGTTAAAAAAAACATTTTTCTCTCATTGAGAAACCTCAACTACCTAAATATCTAACCAAGAGCATGTTTCAACCTAAAATCAACCCCTGAGAACTGCCGCGTGAAAATGACAATTGTTGAATCCCACCCAAACCCCAAGCAACTACATTTCTAAACGATGACGAATCAGTCAGTTGAAGGGGGCGGAACTATAATCACCTCTCATCACCCTCAGAACAAATGGCCCTGATGGAACCCTCCCTCCTGGTCTTGTTCGATTCCATCACCCGATGCCAAGAATAATTGCCCTTCCGAACCATCTCCGCAAACAATCTGTTCAATAACGAATCTGGCAGCAAACGAATCCCTGGACCTGAACTTGTGTTCGCATTCGATAAGGCTGGCTGAATGCAGACGATTTGTGCCGCTTCATTAGCTCCTGCGAATGCGGGGTGTAGTAGGAAGTGAAACTTATTAGAAAACGAGATAATATTGATTAGGGATGGGAATGATTAGAGTTCTAGTGCTTTTCTTGTGATGGGTTCTTAAATTAGTTTAGAAGGATTTAGAAGGTTCTTAAATTAGAATCGTTTAATCAGTTATCTTGACGATTTTTATTACTTTTGTTAAAGATGTATTATCAAGACAGTGTAGTTACAGTGAAAAATGGGATAATAACTATTTCGCAATTTACTAATAAACTTGACTAAGTTTTAATTTTTTACGCAGATAATATTGTTTAGTATTTATATTATGGATTAACAGTAATAATATACTTTATCTGTGTTTAGTACTTTATCCCTATGCATCTTGTATAATGCTGAATGTGCTGATTATTTGCCATTCTTCTTCTTCATTGGTTCAACAGCTATATGGCGGACAAACGCCTTCTGTCTACTGTCAGACTTGCTACCTACTGGCAGCCATGTGCCTTCGAGACAGCAGATGCTTTTCTTTTTACGGGGTAGGGGTTGTCAACCCTACGCCCACCGCTCTATAGTCAAATTAGACCGGGCCTGTGGTCTAAAGTGAATTCCGCTTAACTACAAACACCATGGAACCCCGCTGTTTTCGAACCCGAAACTTGTGGCACTCAGCGCCAGAGCTCTAGTCAATCGGCCATATGGCCCAATTGTCTGCCATGAAAGTGACAAATTATCTCAAGTCAAAATGCTATGAGTTGGAAAGATCGTTGAGTTTGAGAAAAAGAGTTTAGAATATCACAGATGTAATCCTTTGGGATGTATGTATCAAATTGATGTGAAAATAGCATGCTGCGTTTGGTGAAATTATTATTGTAATAATGGTGTTAATTAGTGAATATTGAAGAAAGGGTGTGTTCATTTCAACTGTCGGAATGTCCTTTCATTAGGATCGAGAAAGATGGTAAGAAATCAAACCCTTAGGGTCATCTGATGGCCAATTGGCTAGCGCTCTGACCGTTTCACAAGTTTCAGGTTCGAATTCTGACGGTGACATGGATGTTTGTTAGTGGTTTGGAATCCCCTTTATACTGTAGGTTCCGGTTTAATTAACCCAGAGTGTGCAAGAAATGACCGAAGAGCACCAGTCCAAAGCAGGCCATGCCACTCTTAGGATGTTTATTTAAAATTATGGATGCACATATGTTGTGTTCTGATAATACTAAGTCTGTTGTTGTACTGTCACAATTACCTCAGGTCAAAATATTTTCCATTTTAAAATCACACTAAAGCAAAATGTGTTTTATGAAGGGTTTATATCATTGTGCGAATATCCTTTTGTAAGAAAATTCGATTCTTTTTGCATTGTTCAATGTTAATACAATTCATTTAAAATATTCTTGGTGGAAGAATGTTTATTAAAATAAAATAATAAGCTAGGTAGTCTAATATACAAGTCTAGTAATGCCAAATGGTTTATATCTATTATGAAAAATCGCACACAACAACTTTTAATCACACAGATCAATAAAGATTAGTTACATAGTTTTGGATAATGTAAAATACTGGTAAAATTCCGTAAACTGACAGTTTGAAATATTAAGTTTTTAAAACTCTAATGAAACGTCAGACGTGATCAAGCTCATTTAATTCAGCTTTAATTATTAAGAACAATGTTTAACTTCCTGATAAAGGTGTAAATGTATTCGTTGCTGTCAGTTTATACAACATGATACTTTTAAAGGATTGCGACTTTTTAGCTAAAAGAAAATTATTATTCTGCTATAATATAATTTAAGCTGATTGCAATTACTTGATCACTGAATTGTGATTTGTTTATCAGTGTTTTTAATCACTGAGTTAAACAACCTTTGCAATCTATTTCGATGAAAATGGAAGTGAATGGTTTAAATAAATGAAATTGAAAGAAAGAGTTAGACAATATTACAAAGTTTTTTTCCTTGTTATTTTCGATTTGTCTATTCATAATTGAAATTGGTCGATAAGTGGAATGGTTAAATGAACTCTATACATTTACATATATATAATTTAAACATGAATATAATTTATGCTTTCTAATATTTATTACAGTAGGGTTTGACTTGCACATTATTATTAATAAACCTAATCATAATTTTCTTTGACAGTTAGGAAAGAGAAATGTATGCCTAATCTAGGTCTGTTGCATGCTAACTGCACAAAATACTACTCGGCTAATTTACAGGGGTAATTAGCAATAGTAGTAATTAGTATGTGCGATGTATAAGTTACAGAAGAGAGGGATATGTATGCCTATTCTAAGTTCCCTTTCATGTAACTGCACGAATTACCACTGGCTAATTTTCTTCTATAGGAGTAATTAGTAATAGTTGTAATTCCTTTTATAGGAGTCGGGTAATTTTCCTAGTATGATGATGTGGTAGTATGTAAGATGCATATGAAGTTATGGAAGAGTTGGAAAATGTATGCTAATCTAAGCCTCCTTGCATGTTGATTGCACAAATTACCACTCCGGCTAATTTTCCTTTATATGGGTTATTGGAAATAGTACTAAATCCTTTATATAGGAGTCGAGTAATTTTCCAGTATAATGCCAGTGTAATAGCATACCGTAGTACTATAGTATTCAATAGTATATACCTGTGCAATAGTAGTGTATACGATGGATATTAAGTTATGGAAGAGAGAAAAAGTGTATGCCCAATTTAAGTCTCTTTTGCATTCTAACTGCCCAAATTACCACTTGTCGACTAATTTTTGTATAGGGGTATTGGTAATGGTTTGTAATTTCTTTATAGGCGTCAGGTAATTTTCCTATTATAGTGCAATAGCATTGTATATAATGCATATAAAGTTGCGACAAAGAGGATAATGTTTATTTTAAATATTATTAGTATCAAAATAATATGAAGATAAATCTATAATAGGCCGTGAATTAATTTTTAAACTTAAATAATTAACTTTTTTTACAATTTCTTTTTATTTAAAATTACATTTAAAATATTTTCCTTATTTTCTGAATTTGCATGAGATTTGGTCTAATACAAAAAAATAAAAATTAAATAAAGAATTAAAATTTAAAAATTGATTTCGGAAAGAAAATAACGTGAAAAACAATCTAACAGTTTTTATGATTATTCTTATTTAAATAGAGAATATCGGTAATTATTTTCATATATAAATAATAATTAAAAGTAATTCATTTAATAAAAAAATTATTGTACACCTATATTTAGTAGAACAATGGCAGATTATGGAACTTATCAATGTAAGAAAATACAAGCCCATAAAAGAATCTATGTCCGAAAAAAAGAATTTTAAAGTTCCTTCTCAAAACCACAGAGTTTCTTAAAGTATTATGTTTTTTATCTCCACAATCATCTTTCAATCAATCAACGGTTTGAAAAAGTTAATTAAATAAAAAAATTAGTGCCTGCAAACGCTTTCACTGTCATTATTTGGGTTTTAGATTTTTTTTTTTATCGTATTAAAATACGAAAGCACTTGAGAAAAGATTGAAAAAAAATATAAGAATGAAGATGTTCAATTTTTTTAATAATTCAGTACAAGGTAATCAATTCGTTGCACTTAAAAGTTTAATAAAATATTATTCCACGCTTTTAGTTTTCAAGCTAAAAAAATACATTTTCTTAAATTTAATTCAAATACCTAATTATTAACCAAAAATTAATCTTCCTGAAAATCATAAGCACATTGCATAGACTAAAAGTATGCATTAAATGCTGGGAAAATTTCATTGAGATATTTCTTTGTTTTTATTATTAATAAAGAATTCGTCTAAAGTATGAGAAGCTGATTCAGGGTGCTAATATTGCCACATATTAGATTGGCCCCCTCAATTTTTAGAGTTGATTTCACTGAACGTTCATGAAATCTTTTAAAGCTTAAGTTACCTCAACGTTTATAAACATCCATCAAACACATACGAGCCACAACCAAGACATCAATAACCACAACAAGGACATCAAGACCAGAAGACATCAAATACTAGAATCAAGAAGTATTGAACGCATTAAGTGTGGCAGAGTGTTACAGATGAATAGTTAACATAATTGATGCTGCCAAGAAGCTAAAAAGCAATTTCATTAAAGAAAAACATGAAATCCTTTTGTGTAAAAGTTATACCACCTTAAAGTTTCTAAAATATTACTCGATGGGGTTTAATTTAGTTTTTCACCTAGGTTGTTGAAACAGTGTTCTACAGCAAAGCCACCAGTGGATTGAACCTCAGCCCTAATGCTCATCAGCGGCTCACGTTACCACTAAAACCAAGAATTGCGGAAAAAAAATGTCTACGATCATACTATAGTGATTTTTAAAAGAAATGGCTCAGTTTTTTAGGTGTAAATAAATGTAAATTTAATTTTTAAATAACTGTCATTTATATTCTATTAATAATTTTTCTTGCGTATTATTTTCCTCCAAAATGGTTAAAAAAATAAAATATTCATTTATATGAAATTTTTGTAATGTTTTAACATATTTCATACAAAATAATCAGAGTTATAAACAAAATATGTATGCTTATTGTTCAACATCAATTCTAATGCTTCAACTTTCTGTTTATTTAGAATAGAAGGACGCGCTCTATTTTATTACTACTCGATGGTTGAGACACATTGCTTCAGGTGATAGGTTAGGGTAACTAAAACTCGTATTTATAAGCTAAATGCATAATTTCGCCAAGCCCACACTGAATGGCCCGAAATATGTCACGATCAAAACCAGACCTCAGATTAAAAGTGAATAGGCTGATAATGACGAAACAATTTATGCGTGAAACTTTTGAAGGAACCGAAACAGCAGTTAAGCGGGTTCCATAAAGCAGCGCATCATTTTCCTCTATTTTATGGCTCCTCTGAGAGTGTCACCGAAAGGTGATCTTTCAGGCGAGCAGGAAGAGTGCCACCCATCATGGGGTGACAGGCGCTTTCTTACGTCCACCCCGATCGATAATCGAGCGGCATCATGAGCAGTCGTTGCAGGAAAGCGTTATTTATGACGGTTTCTCTCTAAACTGCGACTTCTCAATGGACTTTGTCAGTATGCATTTCAAATACGTTCCGGGTGAGGAATGGACTGGTGAAAGTGTTCGAAGATGGGTAGTTCAACCCGGATGGGAAGTGGATTTGTGTATTTATACCCCACTGAATTATTCTAGGTGAAATATATTGATTTCTCAGATTTTATGAAAATTTAAAACATGACTTGAATTTCGGTATTAAATATTTCCATACTTATTATATATTGGGAAAGTAAAGAGGAAACGGAATATACCACAGTTACTCGACGAATATATAGATATTATAATATTAATAAACTTCATAAACAGATTATCCTCGAGGGTATACTCGTATCTTATATTTGTTTCTTTCGGAATACTGTACCCATATTATTCAATAAACACACTGAGAATATCGGATTATCAAGAACATATTATCTCATAGTTTCTTTTCGGTCGACAACCAATTAGCTCATATTAATAAACTCCTTAGCGGATTATCTCATTGTATTCGTATCTCCTAATTTCTTTTTGGAATATCATAAAAATAAACTCATTCATAATATTAATAAAAACAGAATATCCCGAGGGTACTCGTATCTCATATTTGTTTCTTTTCGGAATACCGTCAGTAAATTCACTCATAATATTAATAAACTCCTTTAACAGATTATTCAGGAGTGTATACGTATCCCATATCTTTAGAATAGGATTAGAATGCTTTAGAATAGAAGGAACGCCCTATTTTATTACGGTTGGGACACGTTGCTTGAAGTCATGGATTAGAATAACTCAAATTCATATTTCTAAACTAAAAGCACATCATTCCACCAAACCCATCCAGAATGACCCAGAATATGTCTCGATCAAAACCACGCTTCAGATTAAAAGTGAATCTGTTAATAATGACGAAACAATTTATGCGTGAAACTTTTAAAGGGAACCGAAACAGCCGTTAAGCGGGCTCCATAAAGCAGCGCGTCATTTTCCCATTATTTTATGGCCCTCTGAGAGTGTCACCGAAAGGTGATCTTTCAGACGAGCAGGAAGAGTGCCACCCATCATGGGGTGACAGGCACTTTCTTACGTCCACCCCGATCGATAATCAGCGGCATCATGATCAGTCGTTACAGGAAAGCGTTATTTATGACGACTGCGACTTCTCAATAGACTTTGTCGGTATGCATTCCAATACGTTCCCGGTGAGTAATGGATTGGTGTTGGTGTTCCGAAGATGGATAGTTCAGTCCCGGATGGGAAGAAGATTTGAATATTTATATCACTGAATGAATGATGAGATGATTCCAGGTGATATACTGGACTTTCGGATTTCATAAAATTTAAAATATGTCTTTAACTCGGTATTAAAACTTTCCATACGCCATATTTTAAACGGGGGTATATATAAGTTCCGCGACGAATATATATAGGTTATAATATTAATAAAGTTCCTTAACTGTATACTCGTATGTGTGTACTTTTATCTTATATTTGTACTCTTATATAATACCATGCTCATATCATTCAATAAACTCACTCATAATACTAATACTAATAATATCCCATTGTGTTAGTATCTCTAAGATTCTTTTGGAATACCATCAATAAAAATCACTCATATTATTAAAAAAAACAGATTATCCCGATGGTACTCATAATATTAATAAAAACAGTATCCCGAGGGTACTCTCATATTTGTTGCTTTTCGGAATACCGTAAGTTAACTCACTCATAATATTAATAAACTCCTTCATAGATTATCCCGAGTGTATACGTATCTCATATCTTTAGAAGAGCTTTATAATTCTTTAGAATAGAAGGAAAGCTCTGTTTCATTACGGTTGGGACACATTGCTTGAAGTCATAGGTTAGAATAACTAATATTCATATTTATAAACTATAACAACATATCATTTCGCCAAACCTACACCGAATGGCCCGGAATATGTCTCCATCAAAACCACTCTTCAGATTAAAAGTGAAACGGCTCATAATGAAACAATTTATGTGTGAAACTTTTGGAGGAACCGAAACAGCAGTTAAGCGGGCCCCATAAAGCATCGCATCATCTTCCCTCTATTTTACGGCCCTCTGAGAGTGTCACCGAAAGGTGATCTTCAAGCGAGCAGGAAGAGTGCCACCCATCGGGGGTGACAGGCTCTTTCTTGCGTCCGCCCCGATCGATGATCGAGCGGCATCATGAGCAGTCGTTACGGGAAAGCGTTATTTACGACGACCTCTCTCTCTAAACAGCGACTTTTCAATGGACTTTTGTTGGTATGCATTTCAAATATGTTCTGTGTGAGGAATGGATTGGTGTTGGTGTTCTGAAGATGGGTAGAATGGGAAGAGGATTTGAATATTTATACCACACTGAATGATGAGATGATTCCAGGTGAAATATACTGACTTCACAGATTTTATAGAAATTTAAAACATGTCTTCCAGAAAAAAAAAAAAAAAAAAGGTACGGAAGCCCTATGCGCTGAGACTAATGATTGGATGACGCTTCACGCTAAGCCGCTCAACGTCGTGGTGTGAATGTTGTTGCAGTATTGACACAAAACACAATCAAAGCATTAATAGGCTAGATTTAGTACTTAATGGATCATTGGTTCTTGCTTACGCCACCTATCACTCGTCATATCACACGAATTACGCGTCTCCACATATTTTATTTGTTTTTCTTTTCATTTCAAGTACGATGATGGCATTTCACTTTCATGG
Source organism: Caerostris extrusa (assembly GCA_021605095.1). Taxonomy (NCBI): domain Eukaryota; kingdom Metazoa; phylum Arthropoda; class Arachnida; order Araneae; family Araneidae; genus Caerostris; species Caerostris extrusa. The sequence goes on from BPLR01006736.1 coordinate 41,582, forward strand.
TTACTTCTGCCATTAGTTTAAATGGATCACTTTGTTTATTTGAGTTGAGGAAAAATGAGCTTGTACGTGCTGTGGAATATTTTGCATGTATTTAGTATTAGCTTTTTAAGCATGTATTTTAGAGTTTTGTACTTTCACACATGGAATGATAGATTGGAATTTTTTTTTTCCAATAATATTTACTGTTGGCACGAAAGGATAGAAAGGTCTACTACCATACGACAATTTTCAGAAGAAATAGTTTACTTTTTGTTGTAAATCAATGTAAATTTAATTTTTTATAAATATTTGGCATTTACTACCTACCCTATAAACCAATTTCTTGTGTAATGTTTTCGTTCTAAAATGATTAAAAATAAAATATTCATTTATATGAAAATTTTTGTAATGTTTTAATATATTTCATACAAAATAATCAAAGCTATAGACAAAATAACATTTCTTATTCTACTCCAATTCTAATAGATGTCTGCCTCAACTTTCTGTTCCTCTAGTTTAGAACGACGCGGTATATTTTATTACTATTTTATGGATGAGACACATTGCTTGAGGTGATAGATTAGGGTAACTAAAATTCATATTTAACTAAACTAAAAACATATCATTTCTCCAAATCCACCCTGAATGGCCCGGAATATGTCGCGATCAAAACCACACTCAGATTCAAAATGAACGGGCTAATAATGACGAAATATTTATGCGTGAAACTTTCGAAGGAACCGAAACAGCAGTTAAGCGGGCTCCATAAAGCAGTGCATCAGTTTCCCTTCTTATTTCATAGCCCTCTGAGAGTGTCACCGAAAGGTGATCTTTCAAGCGGGCAGGAAGAGTGCCACCCATCATGGGGTGACAGGCTCTTTTTTCCGTCCACCCCGATCGATAATCGAGCGGCATCATGAGCAGTCGTTACAGAAAGCGTTATTATGACGATTTCTTTCAAGCTGCGACTTCACAATGGACTTTGTAGAGCTATGCATTTCAAATACGTTACGGATTAGAAAGGATTGGTGTTGGTGTTCCGAAGATGGGTAGTTCACAAAAGTATGGAAAGAGGATTTGAATATTTATAACACACTGAAGGACGAGATGCTTCCAGGTGAAATATACTGGTCTTCTCAGATTTTCAAGAAATTTGGAAATATGCCTTTGATTTTGGTATTAAAAATTTCCATACATATTATAGTATGTTGGGAAGTAAATACGTAGAAACGGAGTATATCTAAGTTACTCTCGACGAATTTATAGAGGTTATAATATTAATAAAACTTAAACTGATTATCCTGAATGTGCTCGTATCTCATATTTGTTTCTTTTCGGAATACCATACTTATATTATTCAATAAACTCACCCAGGATATTAATAACTCCTCAGATGATTATCGCGAATATATTATCTCATTGTTTCTTTCGAAAGATCAGCTGTTAACTCATATATTAATATCAACTGTATACTCATATTATCCCATTGTACTCACATCTCATAGGTTCTTTTTGGAATACCATCAGTAAAATTACTCATTAATAAAAAACAGAATATCCCGAGATTACTCGTATCTCATATTAGTTTCTTTTCGGAATGCGTCATTTAAATCACTCATAATATTAATAAATTCCTTAATATATTATCCGCTTGAATACGTATATCATATCTTTAGAATAGCTTCAGAATGCTTTAGAATAGAAGTAATGCTCTATTTTGTTATGGTTGGGACACATTGCTTTAGAAATCAAAGGTTATAATAACTAAAATTCATATTTATAACTTATAACAGCATATCATTTCACCAACTCTGAATGGCCCGGTATATGTCACGATCAAAACCGCGCTTCAGATTACTAGGAAATCGGCTCATAATGACGAAACAATTTATGCGTGAAACTTTTTGAAGGAACTGACACATTAGTTAAGCGGGCCCCACAAAGCATCGCATCATTTTCCCTTTACTTTTATAGCCCTGTGAGAGTGTCACTGAAAGGTGATCTTTCAAGCGACACCCATCATGGGGTGACATGCTCTTTCTTGCGTCCATCCCGATCGATAATCGAGCGGCATCATGGCGCAGTCGTTGCAGGAAAGCGTTATTTATGACGCCTTCTCTCTGAATTGCGACTTCACAATGGGCTTGTGTTGGTATGCATTTCAAATACGTTCCTGGTCAGGAATGGATTGGCGTTAGTGTTCCGAAGACGGGCAGTTCAGCCTGGATGGGAGAGGATATGAATAGTTATACCACACTGAATGGCTAGATGATTCAGGCGAAATATACAGGACAACTCAGATTTTTATAGAAATATAAAATATGCCTTTAATTTCTGTATTAAAACTTTCATATATGTACATGTTGAGAAGGGAAAAGGAACGGAATGTATCTAAGTTACACGAACAATTTATAGAGATTATAACTTTAATACACTCCTTCACGGATTATCCCAGTATACTCGTATCTCATATTTGTTTTTTCCGAATACCCTAATTTGGTTCCTTATATTAGTACTGAACTCCTTAACAGATTATCCAGAATTTACTCGTATCTCAGCTGTTCCTTTTCGCAACACTATCAATTAACTCCCATATAATATTAATAAACTCCTTAACGGATTATCCTGAGTGTACTCGTCTTTCATATTTATTTCTTTTCGGAATACCATCAGTTAACTCACTTATAATATTAATAGACTCATTAACGGATTATGCCGAGTTTTCTCATATCCTATTGGTATTTCTTTTTCAGAATACCATCTGTTAACTCACTAATAATATTAATAAACTAATTAATAGATTATCCCTAGTGTATGCGTATCTCCTATCTTTGAAAGCTCTAGAATAGAAGAAATGCTCTATTTTATTATAATTGGAACACATTGCTTGAAGTTATGTTGTTAGAATAACTAATATTCATATTTATTACAGAATGGTCCGGAATATGTCACTATCAGAACCACGCTTCAGATTAAAAGTGAATCGGCTCATAATGACGAAAAACAATTTATGCGAAACTTTTGAAGGAACCGAAACAGCAGTTAAACGGTCCCTATAAAGCAGCGCATCATTTTCCTCTATTTTATGACCCTCTGAGAGTGTCACCGAAAGGTGATCTTTCAAGCGAGCAGGAAGAGTGCCACCCATCTTGGGTGACAGGCTCTTTCTTGCGTCCACCCCAATCGATAATCCAGCGGCATCATGAGCAGTCGTTACAGGAAAGCGTTATTATGACGATTTCTCTCTAAACTGCGACTGCTCAATGTGGACTTTGTCGGTATGCATTTCTAATACGTTCCCGGTGAGGAATGGATTGGTGTTCCGAAGATGGGAAGAGGATTTGAATATTTATACCACGCTGAATGACGAAAGATGATTCCAGGTGAAATATACCGGACTTTTCAGATTTTATGGAAATTGGAAACATGTCTTTGATTTCTGTATTAAAATTTTTCATAGAGGTGAAGAGGAAACGGTATGTATCTAAATTACTCGACGAATTTATAGAGGTTATAATAACAAAGTCCTTAACGGATTAGCCCGAATGTACTCGCATCTCATATTTGATTCTTTTGGGAATGCCATTTCCTACTATTATTCAATATACTCACTCGCATACTATAATAATAAATGCTTAGAGTATTATCCCTGATTATATTATGTCAAAGCCTCTTTTCGAAGACCAGTTAACTCATATTAATAAACTTAGCGGATTATCCGATTGTAATCGTGATAGTTTCTTTTTTGAAATACCATCAATAATATAGAGGTTGAATATATAGAGATTAAAATATTAATAAACTACTTAATGGGATTATCCCAAGTGTACTCGTATCTCTTATTTGTTTGTTTTTCTTAATATCATCAGTAAATTCACTCATAATATTCACTGTAGATCCTTGTAATTAGCCTAAAGTGTGCACAAGATGACCGTGAAGACCGACGACTCATAATATTAATAACTTCATAAATAGATTATCCCAGGAATTGATTAATATATATTTGTTTCTTTCCATCAGTAATTCACTTATAATAAACTTTCCAACAAGTACCTAAGTGTTTGACCTTTTTTTTCCTTTTCAGTTTTCGCCAGGTTCTTTCTAAACAACAAATTGGCCGCATTTTTTTTCTTGTCCTCTGGCGATTCCATTTGGCGCGGAAAAGTGACTTGGGAGAATCAGCGGATTCAAAGCTTTTTGAAAATTTCCTGATAGAATGTCGCTTTGTATAGATACTTCTGTCTAAAAACTTTTTAAGAAATTTTTGTACAAAACTGCTCAATAAACCTTTAATACTGTAATATTAAAGATGGTTCAGTCACGGATGATGATGTATTCCCCTTCAGACACCAATTTGGCTTATCTGGGCATTACTAGATTACAGCCATCTTCTTGAACTATTTTTAGTTCAAATAAAAAAAGGAATTATAAAGTATTAAATCGAGCAGCAATACGTA